>JASDQU010244928.1:64098-82206 GCA_032191745.1 Picea mariana
AAAAGAAAAAATAAAATTGCAAACCGAAACATGGAAACCGAAACCGGTATATACAATGGAAATCTGAACTATGATTATTGCATAAAATGTTTTAGGTAACGCTCGTTGATAGGAGAGTCGAGGTTTTCCAGTAAGAAGGAATGTTTCCCCTCAGTAGCTGCAATCCTGAATGGACCGAACCAGAGATGGTCGAACTTGTCATGTTTCCCTGCATCTTCTCTTCTAGCATCCCACTTTAAAACTATATCTCCACGAAGAAACTCCCCGTCTTTAGCCTTTTTATCAAAAAGGGCCTTCATATTATCTTGGTATTTCTGAAGTTTGTCATCTACTTAGACCCTATTTTTTGGAATTCGATTATTTGATTTATCCTTCTTGTAACGTCATTTGGCTCTTCATTTGCGTCTTTCCAAAGATTAATCACAGGAAGAGCAATATTGATAGGAAGGATAACATCAATACCATAAACCATTTGAAAAGGGGACATACCTATTGATTTCTTGGTGCCGATTCGATTCACCCATAAGGCATATTTCAAGTGAACGTGCCAAGCCTTCTTATTTTTTGTCAACACCTTTTTTACTATAGTCATCGGGCTCTTTTTGGATGATTTTTCCAGCCCATTCCCCTGAGGATAGTAGGTTGTAGAATGTCCTAACACAATGTTGTATTTTTTGGCAGAAATTAACCATTTCCATAGATTTGAAAGCTTGAGCATTGTCAGTGACTATTTTTTTAGGACAACCAAACCTCGATAGGATGTTCTCTTCCAAGAAGTTTATTACCACCAAATCCATAGCATTCCAAGTTGGAATGGCTTCGACCCACTTATTGAAGTAATCAGTAGCGGTTAAAATCCATTTATGTTGGGTGCTTGACTGCAAATGGATTTATCCAATGAAATCTAGACCCCATTGTTGAAAGGGAGCTTCTACTTTGACCGGGACTAAAGGTAGTGCAGGGTGCTTTTGCTTACCAAAGAACAGTTGGAAAGAGTTGTAGGCTCTGATCTTGGCATTTACATCAGTAAATGATTTTGGCCAATAATACCCAGCTCTTAAAATCTTGTAGGTCATTTCCCTCCAGGCGTGGTGTCCTCCACACACCCCTTCATGAAATTCATTTATGACGCCTTTTGTTTCATATTCTATTAAGAAACTTAACAAGAAACCTAGGGGATCCTTCCAGTACAGTTGACAACCAATAATACAATATTTAATTACGTGTAGCTTCAAATTTCTTGCCTTGGATGGTGTCATGTCATTCAGGCACTGAAGGGTAAGGAGGTATGAAACAATATCGCAATACCAAGTAGAGGAAGAAAAATTATCTTCGATCTGGATTGTATGGGTTTGATCATCAAGTTCCTCTATATCTAGGATATATTTGTGTGATTCCAGGAGGTTTATCCCGAGTGCCCTGAAATTTGATTCGGCTAACAATTTCACCAGGCCCTGACCTTTGAATAGCTTGGTCGGTTTCACTTCTAGATCAAATTCTTGAATTTTATCCAACCATCGTCCTCTTCTCCCATCACTGTCCGGGTGAACTAAAATGTCTTTAATAGCATTAGTTGACATGTAACGATTATCTTGGAATGCAGTACATATGTCCTGAAAGACTTCACCATTATGTGTGCTTGCTTCTCAAGTATATCGTACCTTAACTCTGTGTCCCTGAGATTTTTTCTGAAGTAAGATATTGGTTGCTCGAATCCTTCGTTGTTCTTTTGCAGGAGTACCGTTGCAACAGTGTGTTCGGAAGAGAGAAAAAATATCAGGAATTCCTTTGTATAGTCTGGACTTGCTAACACCAATGCTTCCCCTATGGATTTCTTGACGTGATCGAATGATTCTTTAGCTTCAGCGGTCCATTTCACTTCACTATCTTTCTTTAACATATATGTAATCATTTTAATTATTTCAGCAAAATTGGGAATGAATATTCTCAAAAAGTTTATCTTTCCTAAAAAAGACTGAATTGCTTTTCTGTTCCTAGGAATATTAATTGTGTCTATAGCCTCAACTTGTCTCGGGTCAACCTTGATTCCTTCTTTTGATACTATATGACCCAAGAGATTACCTTCCTGCATAGCAAAGTGTGATTTCTCAGGATTAAGAGACAAACCAAACTTTCTGCATTTTTCGAAGGTCCGCCTAAGGTGTAGTAGGTGTTCTGCATTAGAGTTAGAAAAAACCGTCTTATCATCAAGATAAATAACAACAAATTTGTCTTTCTCACCGACGAACATGATGTCCATCGCTCTTTGGAAAGTATCCCCTACGTTCATCAAACCAAATGGCATTTTATCGTACATGAAAGTTCCCCACGGAGTGGTAAACGCAGTATTTTCTTTGTCGTCTTCATGGAAAACAATTTGATTGTATCTGGAAAAACCATCAATCATGGACATTTTGTTAGCTCCAAATAATTTTTCTATAACATGATCCATTTTTGGTAGTGGGTAGTTGTCTTTGAGGGATGACTGATTTAAGTTTCTGAAATCTACACAGAGCCTTATTTTTCCATTTTTATTCTCGACGGGTATGAAATTTGCTACACATTCAGAATATCTAAGTGGAACGATAATCTTCGCATCGACAAGCTTATTGAATTCCCTTTATATTACTGGCAGGAGAATAGGGTTTATTTTTCTGAGTTTCTGCCTGAAAGTTTTGATACCATGTTTCAAAGGAATCTTGTGTTCAATGACAAATGTATCGTAAGTTTTTAGATCATCATAGGACCACGCAAAAACATCTTTATATTTCCTAAGCAACTCAATGTATTTATTCTTCATTTGGGTTGGGAGGTATTTAGATATTTTGACCAGTTTAAGATTTTCCACAGTTCCTATATTACAGTCTTCAACCTCTTCAGGATGAGGTCATAAGGTAGATTTTAAAGGTATGTCATCATGGTCAAATAATCTCTCTAAGGGGATGAGACCTCTGGGGATGAGACCTCTGGGATCTGATTGTTTTTTAGCACAAGCATGCAGTGATTTGTGATCTTATCCTAAAGCTTTTCAGGGTTTTCACCTTCCTGCATGACCTAGATAGGATTGTTCTGGTTTTCCTAATCTATGTGAGTCTCAAAAAACTCATCGACCATTTCAAGGAACTGTTTAATTTGCTATTCATCTTCAAAGACTTTCCAGTGATGAACATTATTCAGGATAGAAGACCTTTGTCTCATTTCAATGTGATATTTCATTTTTAGGACAGTAGGTGGTACAAAGGTCGTTGCAGCTTTGGCTAAAGAATCAGCCTACTGATTTTCCATTCTGGGAATGGAGTGAATGTTAAAGGACGAGAATAAATTTTCTATTAAATCCCAGAAGAAATTTTCGTATGACCTTATCCTTGGATGCTTGGCTTGATACTGCTACTTTATTTGTTTCACAATAAGCTCTGCATCACCATAAACTATCAGATGTTCAATTTTTAACTTTTTGGCAACTTCTAATCCTACGACTAGAGCTTCATACTCACAGACATTATTTGTATAATCAAAATCCCACTGTAATATATATGAGAAGGGAATAACGTACTCATCTCCTAGCACTACAAATAACGCTCCAGCCACTGCTCCTTCGCAGGATGAAGCGCCATCAAAAAACATTTTCCACATTCCTTCTCTACTATTTACACTTTTCTTTGTTTTTTATACTTTTTATTCTTATGTACATTCTTCAAAATCGTCATCTATTGACAATATACAATTTCCTAAGTCCTGATCAACAACATAGACTGAGTAATTATTTGGGTTTTGGGGGTCACTTACAGTATATGCCAGTCTAGTCTCTTTGTACAGTCAAGGAAATTGTCCACTGAAAATTAGGATCGTTGCATAAGTCATGTCCAGCTGAAGTGATCCTCCTAATTTGGTGCCCCAAGACCTAGATAGAAGCATGCCATACTTGGCAGGGACGTCAACAATGACCACATCCATAAGGATACTTTTTACAGGGATCTGTGCAAGATTTACTACCAAATCTTTTATCATGCCAAGACACTTAACTTTTCTAGAATCAAACGAATACAAGTCTCAATAAGGTCTAGTAATTTCAAGGCCTAATTTCTCCATCATAAATTTAGGCATTAAATTATGAGAGGCTCCATAATCTAACATGCAGTTGTGGAGTAAGTGGTCGTGCACAGTTAATGTAATATAAAATGGAGCAACATAATCCTTAGTATTTTCAATGTGTGGACCAAACATGATCATAGGTCTTTCATTTTGTAGATTGATAACATCTGCGTGACATTCAACATCAGAAAAATTTGTCATTTTAGAAATCGGATTTTAGAAATCAGATTTTTTGCAAGCTCAACCAGGGGCATGGGGATTTTAATTTTATTAAGTTCGTTTTCTAAACTAAAACCTCCGATTGTTTTTTCAATTTCTCTGGTTGGAGCTTGTGCTTCTATATTTTATGGTGTTTTAGTTTGTTCTTCTCTTGTTTCAACTGGTTTGTTCAGGCAACTTGTGTTTCAACTAGCGGTTTAGTAACAACTGCCTCATTCGTTTTATTTCTTGATAAAATATTTTTTGGTGGAACATTCGTAGGATTTTTTTCTTTGGGCCTTAAATCGTACTTATGTTGGAGTTTGACCATTATTGAGTCGGTGAGTCATTGGTATCCAAATTATCCCACATTATTGATACTTTCCTCATTATTAAACAGGGGTTCTAGGTCTAGAGACTTTTCATAATCTTTCCTAGTTAAATGAGGCTCCAGGTCGTCATCGCTAAGGTTGTTTAGATCCTCTTCTAACTCCTCATAATTTTGCATGTCACCCCTTTGCATAAAATTTTCAGTTTTAAATGGGGCTTGGATCTTTTGATTTTTATTTTTTATTTGTCTATGTTGTATCTGAGGGTTAGGGTTTCTCTTGAACCGATTCCTGATGTAAGTATCAGGTTTGGCCTAATCTTATTCCATTATAGATATTTTGTTTGATAAATCTTTAATTATTTTGGCCATCTCATCCATTTTCTCTTCTGTGGACTTCCCAGATCCAGATGGCCCTGCCTGTTCTTTGAAACGGCTAGGTTCTCTAGTTCACGTCTCAACTTTCATTTTTAATTTTCCAAAAGCCATCATATTTGATTCGATTTCTATGGCATCATCTTTCATTCCTGCTATAGTGGAAGATCTTCTTTCTCTTAAGAGGAGGGCAAAGTCGGGTTCAAAAGCTCCTAAAAAAGTTACCTTTGCCACAGGTTGAGAGGGTTTGACTTTGGCTAGGATCTTGTTGTACAATTTATTGAACCTCTGAGTAAATTCAAGAACTGATTCAAAATTATTTTTTCTTAAAGCCCCAAATTCATTCAAATAATAGAGATGGTCTTTCTTTTCTCTCCACTATCTCAAAAAGGAATTTTCTAGATCATCATATGACTGTAAGGACCCTACCAGGAGTCCTTGGAACCAAGTTCTTACTTTCCCTTCGAAGGTTTGTACTAAAATCCTTGAGTAAACATCTTCTTTCTCAATGCCAAGAATATCAACAAACTGATCAAAAAATGCTATGTGCTCGATTGTGGTTAAATCTCCTTCCCCCATAAATTTTGGTAGGCTTTTCATATAATTTTCGGGTAAATCATGAAGGACGACAGGGAGGGCCAAGGGAGCGTATTTGGCAGCTACCTTGGAAAATATTCTAGGGGGTGGAGGTATTCCTTGACCTTGTCCACTTGCTCTTCCACCTTCAGCGCCACCACCTCCTCCAGTAGCAACCATTGGAAGTCTAGGGGATGGACTTTGGGAAAAAAGGGGATTTTCAAAAAATTTGAGGGACCAAAGTGGTGACCTTTCAACTACTTCAAGATGTGGCAAAGGAAGTTTCGCAAAAAGGTCGTTAGGAGATGAAAAATCTAGAAGAGGAGGAAAAAGGAAATGTGGACTAGTTTCCTCAAACTTACAAGATGTATATAAAGGAGAACCCATATGGGGATGAATTAGGGTATAAAATATAGTCTTCAGAATTTTGGAAAACTGAAACCTTTACTTCGGGCAAGGATGGAATTGGCAAAGTGTCAATGATAGCGGGTATGGAGAGGGATCTTTTGTTCAGATTGATAGGAGTATTAGTTGAGTCAATCTCAACCTTTACCTTGGGTACAATTACCTCCAAATTCTCAAGCTTAGCCTCGGGTTTACTAGTTGATGTTTCCACAGAGGGTACTTGTTTAGAACTGACTTCAGGGGTTATTTATTCAATTAGAACCTTAGCATTAACCAGTGTAACTTTGGGTTGATATACTTTACCTGCTGATGTAGTAGTTGATTTGAGGTATCCCTTTGGCTTCAACAACCTTTCGAGATCTGATACTGGTGTGGTCTGCTTATCGTCTGGATTATTTCTAGTATTCTTTCGACTGAATGCCAGTTTTATCTACGGTGGAGTCACCAAGTGAAAGATAAAAATAAGCCTTACTTGTGTATTCAATCTTTGTTCACTATCAAAGATAGAAATTTACCTTGTCGTTTTCCCAGGGAAAAATAACTTCGTTTCTCCATTCCTCGGCAACGACGCCAAAAAGATATTGTTCCTGAGATTAAACTTAAGTCTCAAAGAGTAATGTCAGGCATCAAGAATGTTTAAAATGATGTTTTAAAAGAGTTCTTTTCCTACCTTTAGTTATATAATAAAAATTGTTAAATGAAATTAATAATAGGACAGTACAGAGGTCATATTACGATGTCTGAGCCACAATTATGATATAAAATGGTGTGGAAGAAACTTACAAAATTGTTAAAAAAATCTAGGCATCAATGGAAGATGAATCTCACCTTGTTTGCAGTAGAATAAAACAAAGAGTGCACCCTTAAATAGGATATAAGATGCAGTAATTCAAATAGCTTGCAGGTCTTGTATTACTTACAACAATTACAGAGGAAAAAATTCGTACTTAACGAATTACTGAGATAATATGATTATAGTAGTTGTGATACTAAATTGCAATCAATCACTTATCAAGGAATTACATAAGGAAATTCAAAGATATGGAAGTACAGGAGAAACACATAACTCAAACTGAATAGAATTTGGAATCTTTGTCTACACTTGTATTAATACTAAAAACGGAGAGTTTTCTCTATTACATCTGGCAAGAAGCAGTGTCGAATAGATCTTAAATCTATGTATTTATACAAAATCTGTCACAACTCAAAATGGTTGGACTTCTTACAATATTTAATTAAAATATCATAATTTGGAAATAAGATAAAAGTGTGTAAAATCCGATGAGTTTTGTTGGCATTTTCTTTTGTCTCTTCACCTGCTGGAAAAACGTTTATTTTCCTCATTTCTTTAGGCTAGACACATCTATCATCTGGTCTTCTTAATAATTCGGCATAATGTCTCAGCCATTGTAGCTTTTTTGCCATTTGTCCCTCCAACTATGTTCAGTAATGCAATGCCATTTTCTTACCTGCTCACAATTGTGCTTGCTTTTCCATGCTCAATGCATTGGTTGCATCTATCTAAAAATTATACCACCAACTTCGATGGCTCAATGGTTTCATTCACCTCGAAAGTGTATAATTTCATTTCTGCTTGAGGTAGCCTTTCTTGGATTCTTTTCACTTCTGGAGCTAAGGCTTGAAACTGTGAATTTGGGTTCACTAGCCACTTATTTATTTTAAGAAGGTCAACATGGATCATTTCCTGAATGGATGATAGAGTTTCCTCTTTGCTTTTTCTGGAGTTTTGTTGGTTCATTTCAATATCGATTTACCCCAGGGACTCCATGATATTGCTTCCCTCAAAATCAATCAGTCTCTTGTCCAATGATGATAACGCTTCTTGGACAACGCCCTTTACTTCCCTGGATAATATCTTTCTCTTCGCCAAATTTGTTTCCCACACCTTCAGGGCCACATCGCTTCTTATTTGTTTAGAAGAGGAAAACCGAGGAAAATCAAGGATATTATCTTTTTGTGTCAATATGATGGCTTCTTGAAAATTAGCTCAGGCTAAGAGAGCTTCTATTTCCTTGATATATACATCCGTCAAAGCAAGTTATACTGCCTAATAACACTTCTGTATGGCATCAACCTTCATAAAAATATCCTGCCGGGCCATTTCCAATTTTTCATTTATTTCCAACGCTTGAATTTGGAAGGATGGAATGTCTATCGAGACACCTTCGGTCACCTTCAATCCGACTTGAATTTGTCTTATAAATTCATCACGTTGGGTGATTAGACCCTGGTTGGCCTATGAATTTTGATGGAGATCCTTGAGGTTAGCCTACAACTATTGGATTTGCTGTCGATCATGAGCTCTGATTTGCTCAAAGTCTTGGCTCATCTTATTCTTTATAGTATATTCCATGGCCATTAATTGATCTTTCAATTGACCCACTAATAATGTTTTTTGTCTTAGTTGTTCTGCCAAATTCTCCACAAACCATTGATTTGCGATGGCAAAGGCACCCAATGAGCCTGCAACTTCTTTCACGAATTCTGAATAATCATGATCATTTCCATCATACAAAATCCTCTTCCTTTTGGTTATTACTTTTTCTTTATGGTGTGATTCTCTTTTGAGAATGGCCCTCCATTTCCTTCTAAAGAAGAAATCTGAAGGAGGCATTTCTTTGGGCAATATTGGAGTAAGATCACTTACAAGGATGATTTCAGAAATAGAATTTTCAAAGCTAGACTGCAGAGGTGTCAACAATGTAATAGGAGTACCGATCTCCGTATACTGTTGTTTCTCTACTATATTGGAAGCAGGTGTGGCTAGTGTCGAAGGAGATGCATCATGTCCTTGCTTTAGGTAAGTCTTGAGATGAGGTAGGGCCTGGTGGCTTAGTTGTCCTGACATTGAGGCTTCTAATTCTTGTGTCAAAACCTATGATATATTTGGGGTATCCTCAATATTATGTTTACCAGAGTACCTTGTTTCAAAACATGGAGGCATAGATTACTATGCAGGAGGAGCGACCATTGACTCTCCTTATAGTACTTTTGGAAAAATGGTTCGCCTATGTATTTGGAAACTGAGGAAACTAGCCTGTTGATCTGGGGACAAGGTTTGGAATCTGTCATGTACCTCCTCACAATACTGAACTCCCCTGAATATTTCTTCATATGGGGAGTTTTCATGTACATATATTTTCATGTTGAATTGGGCTAGGTGGTTCTCCACAATTTTGTGTGGGTTGTGCCTTTTAAATTCGATGTCAACCAATTTGACATCTTCCAAAGTCGTAGCCTCCACTTTGGAGTGAACAAAATCTAATAGTGAAAACATGACAACTTGGATAGGGAAAGTCGGCCATACCTTTTTCTGAGCTTCCTTCAGCTCCTTACTGACGCCTCTCGTTACTGTCTGGTAAGCTACTTCCCTGCACACCAACCGGTCTGGTAAAAATCGTGGGAGAGCATGAGGGGGAACTGAGCATCCAAAAACCCTAATATAAGAGAAGGTTTCTTCAATGAACCAATCTGCTAGTTTGCCCAGATTTCCCATAATCCTGTCTGAAATTTGAGGAGGTGGGTGACCATATTGGGCTATATGAACAGTCACCACTACATTGTGACAGATTTCGTAAAAGAAATCTTTGGCTTTTTCCTCCCATGACTTTGAATGGTAGTAGTGAATAGGCTCTGTACTGGTCGAGGTCTAGCTCCAATTCATCAATGGGAAAGGGGTCATGAAACAGATGGCATCCATGAAATATGCAGACATATAGAAAGGGGCAGGTTTCCCCTTTGATTTCACCATTTTCTATTCAGTAATATCTTTGGCCAGGTTATCTGACAATATTTTGGCCCAATTAAAAGTGTATCCCTCGGCCACCTCGTGCATGATAGATACCCATTCCATCGGGAAATGAGTAGGACTCTTCTTCTCGAACAATCTACAGATCATCATGGCTATGTAAATCATGTGAATGTCCAACAACGTTGTGGCATACATACCATGAGTGTCAGCCCTGAACTTCTTTGTGTGCCCCCACCATGACCTGATTATATCGGAATAACTCTTGTCGTATTGTATGCATTCTTTTTGCTCAAACTACAACATAAATGTAGCATTGTAATTATATTTAGGAGTGGGAGATAGCTTATACATTACTTGGAGGTGGTTCGGTCGGAAAGAACCAACAACAACCTTCTGATGGTTGATGATTCTCCTGGTTTAGATGTCGATGTTTTCCAAGGCCCAGTTTATCATGTCGCTATACGATATGAGTCTCAATTGAGCAACTATCTTGTGTAGCTATGAATGGGATATATATTTGATTTTAGCTTCGTGAGTATCGTCTACTTCATCACCAGAATCTTCTGAACATTTTATGATCTCATGTTCCAAAACCTCGAACACCTGTGTCCAAGATTTAACAGAGTCTATGGCTCGTGGCGTAGTGTCTGACAGAACATCCGCATTTGGATTTGAGCCTTCACCAGCCGCATCAGGATTCTTCATAATTTTCTGTAGTGCCATGATATCACGAGAACATAACGAGGTTACCTCTTTCAGAGGAATTATGTGAGCTTCTTAATCTGATGCTAATTGTGGAAGGTGAAAATGAATTTGAAATCCAAGTTCTTTTATTTAAATCAGATATGTTGATTTTCGTATAGCTTCACTGACAAAAAATTGATTAACTTTAATGGAAATGTCCACCTGGCGATCTGCAATCTGCATATGAATCATTACCGTTAATTATTCATAAATGTCATTAATATTCGACGGTTCGTGTTCGGGAGTTTTAGATGAGACAGAGTGAGAATTTCCTAAATCCCGAATCTGTGAAGGTTAATCCCTAGATAATCGCTATTAAAACCTTAATTAATCATGTTTAAAAGGTGTGTTAACTTCAAGTGTTTCAGAAATTCAGACTTTGGGGGTTTTAAATGTAGCTCGAGAGGCCATCCCTAAAACCCAAAACTGCGAAGTGATTAATTATCCAGTAACTGATTTTAAGTCTTAATTAATCATATTTAACTTTAAGTGTTTCGGAGATTCGTACTTCGGAGATTTTAGGATACGATGAACGGTTAACGTTTGAACCCCGAAGTGAGAAGTCATTAATTATCTCTTGACCATGATCAAATTAATTAATTAAAGTTTAATACTTCGACATTTTGGTGCTTCGGTAATTTATGAATTAGTTATTTGTTATATTTCCGAAGGGTCATCTCCCGTAGTGATGTGTCGCAGATGATGTCACTCTAGATGACGTGTCAAGAAAAGGGAGGTGCCACGTGTTACTTAGAATCCTATGAATCTTCCAACGAAAATGTCAGAGATGGGTGCCACACGTCAACTCGAGGAAGAATCAAAAGATACACGTGTACCACGAATCGTGTCCTTTAAGGTTTAGGAAAAGTGATGAACATACACTTTCGAGTTTCAGGGCTTTTATTGTTAAGACTTATCGAAATGCCCGAAGCGTGAAGCTCCAAAGAGACCTTTAGTGATTTACGTCTTTAACAATTAGGCGGCTCCAAAACTCCAAAGAAATTAGGATAATTCGATCAAAACGGAAAAACTTCATCAATGGTGGATATCATGTGTGCCTTATTACTAATTAACCAGAAATGAATTCAATTTAAGATTTGAAAGTTATTTTCTAAATTACCGTTTTTGGAAAGATTATATTTTCATGAAGTGGAGAATGTAAAGCTTAAATTTCAGGATTATATGTGTTCCAACACTCCACATGGATTTGAAAGGCCACGTGGTAAGGTAAGTGAGGCCTAACATACGTGACTTCAAACTTAATAACCTTCGAGCCACACATGTCCAGAGCTCCTAATGCAGATAACAAGGCATTCCTTTGTGAAGGACACGTCTAGAGAACCTCCAAAGCAGACATCGTACAAGGGGTTTGGCCTAGATCTTCGACAATCGAATAGTTCTAGGAGGTTCTGGTGTTAGGATTATGGGCAGAGCACTTTATTATTCCTTTTGGAATACGAGGTAGAGGTTTCAGCTTTTCGATCTGTAAGGGTGTTTCTGGAGGAGGAGGAGACTCTAGACCTACAACGGTCTGTGAATAACTATAATCATGAGATCGAGTGGCTACATAAATCTAAGACTTGAACATATTGACACATAGATGGCCATCTTCATGTGTCGAGGGGTTATGATTCTCGTTCAGTGCATTTCCATTGTTGGATGACCCTGAGGCCATGTGTTGATTATGTGGAAACAGATTTGTTAGCACAACGAGCGGCTACGATAAGAGCCTCGAGGCTTCCTCTATTTTAGGGCATAGGTGGGTAAGGTGATCATCTTTACAAATTTTACAAGAAAACTTCACCTTCCATTTTTATTTCTTTCTCTCACCAACATTATTATTCGATCTATCATTTTTAGTGTCGTCCTTGGCTTTATTATTTTTCCCACCCTTACGATTATTACCTCGTCCTTTCCTTTTATTCCCTTCTGATTGTTGGTTACCATTTGGGCTAGCTGACGACTATACATAATGCACATATTCCCACTAAGTGGGAGTGGAGGACGAAGTCGAAGCTTGTCCTACTGCAGGTTGGCTTAGAGACAAATCTTTCAACGGGTTCGTCACCAAATCTGTAGACTTAGCATTTGTAGAGCCTATGATACCATCAGCATGAGGACCATGATTTTTTCTAGGGTTATAGCTCAACCACGATGCATCAGNACAACATCCTAGATTAAGCACATATGAGGTCCAATTGTTGGGCTTTGAAAATAGCTTCTTCCTCAGATGTTACTCTGGATGTAGAAACATCCTTCGAAATATAAGGCAATAAGGACTTAAGGAACCACTCCAACATAGAATCTGGAGGAATGTAGGCCTTGATCAACCTCTTCTATCTACGCCACTCTTGGATATGGTTCGAGATATGCATGGATTTATATTGGCAGAGGGATTGAAAAAATTCTATGTTGGCATCGTAACAAACCGAGAATTGGAAGTGGTTGAGAAAGACCAAAACCATCTGATTAAAATTTTTGTATGTTCCCCCCGGTATCTCAATGTACCATTTCATGACAACCACCATGAGGGTGCGTTGAAATAGCCTCAAACGAATAAAATTGTTATTTAGAGAGTTAGATGAGCACCAAAGATGAAAAGTAGTGACATGATCACCTAGATCCTCACCATTCTCGCCTTCAAATTTTGGAATGTCCAAAGGAAGATTGGTAGGGTCGGGGGGCCATAATGGATCATGATGCATAGGGTCATTCATTAATTTCGACAAATATGACAGATTAAGTGTGGCCAGAAAAGGGATCTTGGGTTGCGACGTCTGAGCCCATGCTCCCGGGAAAGATTGGGGTTGATGGATTGCATGCCATCCAAGGTTTCGGTATATGCCATGGCTCTGTCTGGTAGGATAATATCCTCCTCCAAAATGATTCATAAAAGGTTGTATGGTCACCATACCCACGGAAGTGGCATAATGAGGGTTATATGTGTTGCCCCCAATCGAAGGGGCTTTGGGCTGTGGGTTTCCCATAGTGTGAAATTGACTCCCCCCGGATGGAACTCCGAAGGACAAAGGGGGATTCACCATAAGAAATGTGTTTTTCAGAATCAAACTAGAGGAAGAGGGGATAAAGGATGGAATATAGGAAGTGACTTGTCTGCTCGGTTGAGCATTCCATCCAGGACCATTGAGACTAGGATTAGGCCCGAAAGAAAGAGGAGGAAAAAATCCAACTATAGGATTTTTTGGGGGAATATGGCCTCCACCAAACGAGATGGGAGAATCCATAGGAGCCATTCCCCTAGGTCCAAAACTAGGATTCACATTAGCCATTGGAATGGAGGATGAGATTTGAAACATCATGTTGGGCATACCAAAATAAAAGGGATTAGAGACCGAAGGTATTGATTGAGAATTGTGACCTTGCATACCAAAAAGAGATCTAAAAGGGTTCTCTCTTATGGGTCAAGTAGAACCCATAGGTTGGGTAGCACTATAGGAGGGGATCTCTGTCACCCCAACCGTCGAGGCTGAGGAAGTCGAAGGGATCCCACTAATCATAGAATATATAGGAGTCGAGGGAATCCCTATGGCGTTCAAGTTTGACTTAGTACTCATAACTGGATAATCACAAGTGTGGGAGGTGGAGATATTTGTGCCATGTTTATTACTTTATGCTTTTTAGAAGGAAACTTTGGTAAAGACTCAAGATGCGGTGGTAACTTCAAAAAATGGCGAGACTTGCGAGGAAGCTGGTCTTGCTCCACGATGAATCAAGACTCTAGATATAAAACCAAATCCTAGGGCCAACTAATAATCATAGAGCACACCAAAATAAAGCAAAAAGGCCAATGCACACAAATAGGATATAGTGGCTGAAAAGGAGCCTCCCTCACTAGAGTAGGTATGTCTGTCCCAAGAGGGGCCTGAGACTCCCTTCAAAAGATTGGAGGTATCATAATCAATTATAATGTCCCTTGTGGGATTAACAACGCAGTCAGTCAGATCTCCCCAGAGAGGTAATCCTCCATAAAGGTTGTGTGTTGTCCGACCCTTATCTGACTTAGGGTACCTACAAAATAACCGCTGCAAGTAACCTATGTGGATACCTATGTCAAACAACTAGAGTCACCACAATATAATGAATGTGCACATGAACAGTTGTAAGTCCAGTCCACCATATGGTCAGGGTAACAAATCCCAAAATATTGAAAGCACCACCTCTCACAGAGGTAAAGGTACTAGCAAGACCCCAAAATACGAATAGAACCCCTGAAATATCTCTAACACTAAGACGGTATTAGAGGGCTATCTCTGCAACCAACTTCATGCGACCTTGTGCTTAACACCGGTGTGAGCGGAGCCTCCTGATGTCACTAATTACACAATGGGTTTCACCACTCCCTTGTCAGACACATATGTTTAGTTTAATAGCCTTGGAGAATTTTACTCACAAAATCCTATTCCAAGGCCCTATGTCCTATATTTGTTTGTGTACCCTAAAAAATACAATCGTTTCTAATACATTTTAATTAATCAACGTTATTTTTAATGTCTTTTGTTTACTCAAGAGGCGTGGTCATGAAAATGATGGTATTACGAATCAACATATAAAAAAAAAGAAAATATAAAAACACTACTAAGAACTAGTCTTGAATTTCAAAGAGATGGTATGCTTCTAAATGCAATTTTTCCAATGCAATCTCTACAATTTCAATGAAATGCAATCTCTCCCAATATGTCAAAATCAATGCAAAGTAATCAAAAGTGAAAATGTCATAATCTAAATAAGAAACTATTTTTGTATTTTTGATATAGAGAAAAGAAAATGTAAGGATTGAATAGCAACCTCACATGCAGACCCTACTGCAAGAAAAAAGAGACGAGCCAAGAAGGACGCCAAGAAGAAAACATTCAGACAAATATGCAAGGACAACAAATGGAAAATATGATAAGAAAGAAAACCGCCTGAAAATTCAACAATAAGAAGGCTTCCTATCACTCTGTAAGCACTTAATAGTTAGGACATAGACCCGAGAAGACTCAACAACCATCCAAACTCACCCAACAAACACCAAACTCAACTAGACAGACTAAAGAGTTGATGTACGTGACTATTTGAGAAAAACTCGTGTATATACACATCCTAAAGGAAGACAACTCACGTATATACACGTTTGTCAAGGGAAAAACCATGTATACCCAGTAAAACACTGCCAGGGAAAGGGTTAAGCAAAAAAGTTCCAACGGAAAGTAAAAATAGGCTATCAAGCAACATGTGACAAGGAAAATCAGGCTAACAGAGAGAAAATCAAGGAGAAAAACACTACAAACCCCAAAAAATAAGATCAATCCCCAGTATGGTCGCCAATTCTGTTATGAGGAAAATCTCTCTATGGAAAGGGGTAAACCACAACAGACGGAATGACATGAATAAATCAACTCTAATCCCAAGTATGCTATATAAATGAAATGATAACAATACAAGGCCAAGATCCTACTCGTCTGAACATTTGATGAAGACCACTGTTGAGCACACAAATCAAAGCTTTATACCTACAACTTGTCCTCAACAACCAAGATACACAAGCATATGGTGATAATATATAATGTTAGCATATAGATTAGCACAATCCATTAACATACATGACAAATACACCCATGGAATAATAATTCAAATATTTGCAAGATATCAATTGGACGAGAAAAGAGTATTTCTATTAAGATAATCAACAGAAGTACATAGGTGACAAACTTCTGTAACGACACATATCGGAAAAGAGAAACTAAGTCCCTTTAGTTGGGCCTCCACCACTTCAATCCTCCACCAAAGGAAAGCTCATATAAAGGAGTCAATGAGGTTCTCCATCACAAAGAAGGAAGAGCTTGGGGGTTGAACAAGGATTTCATATTTTCAAAGATAAAATGATGCAAACTCAATATGAAGTGAAATTTCTTCAGATTGTCTTTTCTCTCTAGGTTGAATTGTTCAATTTTTTCAAGGCTTGGATATGGCTCAATTTATAGCCTTCAAATGGAATTGAAGGGCCGATTCGGAGTGTTTCCAGTGTATGGAAGGTCAATGATCATGGATCTCATGACATGGCATCCAAACTCGACATTATTTTTAATTTCGAGCACCAAACCTGATGTACACGAGTTGTAGTGGAGCAACCTGCGTATATGCTTGTTGTATAACTGATAGAGCGTGTATATATGGAAAAATATGATTTTTTGGCTCTGGAAGGCACAAAAGGGGACTTCAAGTTTGCATAGGGAAATGGAGAGGCCATCCAAGCAAGTTGCATGGGGTGAGGAAATTTTTTTTCTAACAATAAGCAATGAAGGACTCTGCACGCCAGTGGATGCCAACTAGCTATAGGTTGACAATAGAGGATGTATGCTTGATTGTGAATGATTGAGAAGGTGGCTGGAAAAACTTAGCAGACAAAACATGGCACCCAAAAGATGAATAAGAATAGGATAAGAGTGATGAATAATTGGATGAGGGCCAGGGCAATGATTAGAATAATGGTGTAGGAGATTCCCTTGGGCCATCAACAATAGAGGAACAATAGAAAATGTCCAGGATAGAACGAAAGAAAAGATAAGGAGAAGGAGCCAGTAGGAGGTGTACACAAGAAGGCCAAAGTGCACAAGGTACCCCCAGTTTAAAACTTAACCAATGATGACATGGACCAAACCAGATACCAGGTATGGGATGCCACGAAGGAAGTCATCGAGGAAGTGACCAGGAAATAGGAAGAGAAACAACAAAAGGTGCAGGAGAAGTTGCTAACACTACAAAAACTCCTGGAAGCAACCAACATAACAAAAGAGTGCAGGACATAGGGAGGAACGTCCACAATTCCGGTGGCAGAAGTAAATATTGCTCGTCCAGTCTTAACCAAGCTAGCAACTAGACACAAAACACTACAAATTGAGATGGACGCCATTGAGTTCCAAACGACAGAATTACAGGAACATGTGAAGTCGATCAACTATCTGAACATTTTGGTGTCACGAATGTCGACACATATTACAAATGGGCATGTTTTATGAGATTAGGATACGAGGAGAAGAAGCACACCAAGAATTGACCAAAGCACATGATGAAAAGACTCAATTTCAACAACAGTATGAAACTAATCTACAACAAAAGAGCACAGTGGAAGGGCAAGTGATATAAGTTAAGGAAAATAATTAGGCCGAGGAAAGGGCTAGGCAATCCCAAAAGAAAAAGGACGAAGTCGAGAGTATGGCGCAAAAGACACAAGTAATCGTACAGAAGTTATACAAAGAAATGCTAGAGGGCTCGATAGTAGTAGAAGCTACTATGGAAGAACATGTATTGAATATTGGTGAAGTCATTAAAGGATTCCTATCGAAGATTGAGGACCTATAGTTGAGAAGTACGTCAAACACACCACCAGAAGTCAAAGTAGGAAGATAAAGGACGACGATGAAAATATTCGCCAACATTAAGAAGATAGAGGAAAAGTGCGCAAAACTTTGTGAGGAGAGTGCACAAATATGGACAGACTTAGTGGAATATCCAGAGATGAAGGATGTTGAAGCCAAATTAAGAGAAGCACGGAAAAAAACACAACAAGCTTTAGAGAGAATCAACAAACTTCCACCAGTTGAACCTATGACAATAA
>JASDQU010244929.1:12244-26309 GCA_032191745.1 Picea mariana
AAGGGGGGGGGGGTCCGGAATGGTGGGGTATCGAGGAAGGGCCCCATTCCTATCATGTCACCTTTTGTATCGTTCTCCTCCCTACCTAACCGTGTGCCAAGGCTCATTCCCTTTAGCTCCTCCTTGTCCTCTAATATCTGTCCATCTCTTGTTGATGTGACCAAGGGCTCTGACCACAGCCTTATGCATAAGGCACTTTCGTGATTTCGTGACTCCTGTTGTGGGAGTTCTTGTCATCTCCATCTCCCAATTTTCAAAAATCCGAAGTGGAGTCAACTTGTTGACGTCACACGTGGATTGACACATGTTGTATAGTGCCACGTGTCACTCTGATTCATTTCTTACATGTTCCTGAAGTGTTGAATTATCTTGACACTTGTCATTGCCTGGTTGTGCCATGTGTTCTTAGGTTTGCTGATGTGTCGGGTCGATGGTCTAGATCACATCTTGATCTGACGGTTCAGATTTAGTCGGGATTTCACACATCGCGATTTCAGGATTCTTGATGTCAATATTCTTTGACATTTCCAACTCTCGATCCTCAAAACTCCGACAGGGAGTCGGATCAATGGTCCAGATCACATCTTGATCTGGCAGTTCAGATTCAGTCGGGATTTCACACATCACGATTTCAGGATTCTTGATGTCAATATTCTTTGACATCTCCAACTCTTGATCCCCGAAACTCCGACAGGGAGTCGGATCAATGGTCCACATAACCCCCTGAGATGGACAGTCCTCCTACTTTCAAGATTTGTGAGACCTCTACTCCTTGCACTTTTAAAGATCGTGCAGGTTTTCCTCGATCCAACGGTGGTCGGATCCTGCACTCAGATCTAACGCCTAAGATCTATCCTCCAGATCTGCACGCTCCTTTTGTCTTCATTCAAATTTGACAGCCATCGAGAATTTAGGATGAGATCCAGTGATCACTGGCGCTTCTCCTCTGGAGCGTACTTTGTCCTTGTTTTTCCTTCGCTGCATACTTTGATCTTGCCATCAATGACAAGCTTGCACTACCTATTAAACATTTGCCAACGTTGTTGTGCTAATCAAGTAATACCAATGGTGTACTATCATCAAGCATATGACTTCTATGAGTGTACAAAACATGTAAATCAACATGTATCACCACTTGTACCAAGAAAGTACATCAACCATGCACCAATACCACAACATGATGAATCCTCATACATGTATGCCAAATCCTCCATAAAATATGTGCCAATCAAACTGCTAGTAGGTGCCTCTACCAATGTACTAGAAATATACCAATCATGCATCAAATATATATCATAAATGATGTACAACATTATCACCTCATCAACTCACCAACTACATGTCCAAATATGTATCCCACCCATATGCCAAATGCATGCATCAATTTTTCAACAAGTAATCTTCCAACAATACATCATAAGATAATGAAACCCAAAATATGTACCAGCCATGTATAACATCATATCAACATCAATCCTCCATTCACTACAGCAAATACTAATCATCCAACAACACATGTGCTAGTAGTATGCTTAAATAGATCAATGACATCTCTAGCTAGCATCATCAAGATATATCACATAACCAAGGTGTCATAACTTCACTGTCATAGCCAACATTGTTCTTCAACAGCAAATGCCTCAATCCATACTCATGGGTTAGTGCCATGCATCCAAGCTAGCCTTTCATTATTTTTTATCATCACATTACATAATCCAATATAGAATCATGAAAACCTACAACAAACAGTGTCAGAACCTGCAACAAACCATGTCAGACCCTGCAACAAAGAGTTATATCATTACATCAAGTTGCAACCCATGTGCATAGTCCCTTTGCCAAGAATTTACCACATATACGTGGCCTACTACACAATAACTCATGTATGTATGCGACCTATTCAAGGTCAGCCTACGTATGTATGTGACTTGTACCACTGTCACCCGTGTATGCTTTAGTAGATGAAACACTTGAGCTTCTCTCAAGGCTTCCATTCTTCTCTGGTTTTTCAGTCTTCTTCACCCATTTATGAAGGTATCCCTGCTTCTTAGAACTTGAGCTCTGAGCTTCCATATTTTCAAATATGTCTCCCTTCCTTACTTAATTCCTTCTTCTAGTCATGCTATGTGAAGTCCTCATCATAGACTTTCTTCTTGTGTTCCAGCACTACTGGGACTTGTGGCCAAATCCACTATAGTTGTAGCATCTCATGGTGTTACAGTGAACAACAATGTTTGCTATTTGATCACATATCCAACACCTTGTGGTGTTATAAAATATTCCATTATATCTCCTTTCATACCTTTGCTTTGGTGTCCATTTTATTTGAGGTGTAAAGGTAGCTTCTTGATGTCTTTATTGCTTAGTTATTTTGAAAGTTTCCTTGCCTTTTGTAGATGGTTGACTTGCAACCTTTTCTTTATCCTTTACCTCATGCTTCTTTGAGGCACTTTCTTCAGCATGTCTAGTTTCTTTCTTGTATCGAAGACCTGATTTATCATTTGGTGAGCTTTGACTTTCCAAGATCTCATTCAAGATTAGTGAGCTATTCAAGAATTTGTTTGAATTCTCTAATTTCTTTCTAAGATCAACAACTTCAGATTCTAACTTATGACATGACACTTCCTTTTCATTAATTTTATTCTTCAATAGTTCCTCTACCCTTTTGGTTTCTTCAATTTGGGTCGTGAGATGGACAATAGTTTCAAAACTTTTGCTAATCTCATCATCTACCTTTATATCTTTTGTTTCATTCTTTAGTCTTGTGATGTTTTCTTCCTTTTCTTATAATTGAGTCTTATTACTCTCTTCTTGTTCTTTGAGCATTCCCTTTAGCTTCAAGATGTGCCTTTGACTCCTCCTAAGAAACTTCTTTGTGTTATCTGAAAGATAGCTATAGTCTATATAATAATGGTCATTGCTATATTCATATAAACCACCTTCAACTTTCTTTTGAAGTTCTAATAGATCTTCTTCTATTCTTTCCATGGGATAGCTACCATCAAACTCTACACAAACTATTTTTAGATTTTCTTCTTCACTTGTAGAGAAAAATTCAACATCATCACATTTTGAATCATTTCAATCAAGAGTCTTTGGAGATTCTTTACCTTCATTTGAAATACCTTTGAGATCTTCCTTTTTGCCAACATCATCACATGATTCTTTTCTTTCATTTGAAATTTCTTTAAGATCTTCATTTGTGCTAAAATCATCACTTGATTCTTTGTCTTCATTTGAAATGTTTTCAAGATCACATTTAGAAATAATGCATTCAATAGTTTTTGGAGATTCTTTACCTTTAATGATTTTGATGGAGTGGTCTTCAACATCTTCTTTCTTGTTTTGATATGTCTCCTCTAACTTTAGCCATAGATCCTTGGACAAAGTGCATTGTCCCATGCTCTCTTTGATAGGGCTTGAGAGTCCACTAAGAATGTTTTTGAGAGCTAATGCATCATTATTCTTTTCTTCCCTTTGAGTTGCAAACTTTGACTTGTTCTTTAATGAAACTGATCCACCAATGGTTGCCTTCCAAATAACCTCTCCCATTTCCTTCAAATGTACTCTCATCTCTATTCTCCAAGTAGAATAGTTTTCCTCATCAAGGATTGGAACTTCATCATCCATTTATGTGTCTATAGATCTCGTCCAAGCTTGTTAAGGCTTATAGTGAAGGCCCTCTCTGATACCAATTGTTGGACACACCGACTACACTGACAGGGGGGTGGTGAATAATGTAGGGATTTTTTTCCCAAAACTTCCCTCTTACACAAAACTCATTATTTAGCAATCACCATTAACTCGTTAACCATTGTTTCCTTTTATAACCAGTTAAATGTGAACACATATCAACAACATATATCAATAATATATCATCAACAAATCATCACCATAAGGAACACAAAGAATACAAGATGTATGTACAATTTTCTTTTTATTATGGACTTCAATCCTTGGGGTTTTTCAGCAACAACTGAATAGATTACAACTCTACAAGATCACTAGCTCTATATGCAAGACTCATCCTACATCCTCAGCACCAAATGAGATGAGGAAAAAATCCTCCACAGATATTAATCTGTTACAGGTACATGATCTGTCAGTAGTGCATTCTGTGTGTGTACATGCCCTGGATCAATACAACCCATGTGTGTACGCGGTCAGTCTGTATTACAACCTGTGTATGCCGTCTGAGTTACTTAGGGTTTTCTCTTGAAAATCAACTAATATCCTCTGCAACCTGCAATCATATTCTCTTCTATCTTTTACCGTCCAAACTGACCCACAACTAGTCACAAAACATCCGATCTCTCCATAACTTATTCATGCTTCTCAACCATACAATATGAATGCTACACAATCATCTATAAGCAACCAATATAATATATCATTCATATCAGCACTGAATCATAAGAGTGTTTCTCACTCCATCAACCAACACAAATCACATCATAACAACCATACCAAGAAAGCCTTAAGAATTCACCACACAATAAGCAATAATATCCATCAAGACAATAATATAACCATACCAGAATTTCTATGGAAGATTTGAGCCCATAGAATGCAGATCTAGAACCTGATTCAGTCTTCAAGAGCCTGTCCTCATCTCAACCATCAATATCCATGACTTCATCCACTGTACGCACCCTGTCTTCATACAACCCACGTTTGTACGCGCCCTAGCTCACTGTAGCCCACGTACACCTCAAAAACTAGGGTTTCTGAACCTATGAGACTTTTTTCACCATGATCTCAGACATTTCCAAAAATTTGATGCGTCCATGAGATAATCCTCACACACTCTCTCTCACTCTCTCTCTCATAATAGATCTTCAATTCATGCTCAAGAGATACACACAATATCTACACAAAGATCCTCCAAAAAATGTACATTTCACAAGAGACCCTTGCCTCTTATTTATACTCTTCATCTTCTAGGTCACTTAACCTGTTTTCCTCATTTTAGGGTCAACCACTTTCCATAAATAGAAATTTCTCCATTACTTTATCATTTAAATATTCCTCCTTTACTTTGTCACCTTACTTTATCATTTAAATAATCTTCTTTGATTTTGTCTCTTCACCATATTATTTAAATAATCCTTCTTGACTTTGTCACTTTACTTTATCGTTTAAATAATAATTTATTCTTTGCAAGATCTTTGAATTCTTTGACCTTTTGGCGCTTCAAGCCAACATATGAGGGTCCTCCAACTTCGTAAGTCCATAACTCTCAAACCATGAGGATTTATGTGACATTCCACATACCACCGGAAATGGCATGACAAGCACTATCCATCTAGGATAGTTTCACCAACAACTCCATTGATATTCATCTCATTAGTCCACAATCAACCATGGGTTCTCCAACCATTCTTCTATGATAACTCATCCGTAAATCATCTTCCCGCGAGGGCTTTCACCATAAGGGGACCACTTTGGATTTCATCCATTTGTGCACTTTATCAAACATGATAAGACTATAATGATCAATATAACTATGCATCATATATCAAGGAAATCACATCGATCCATCTTCATCTTTGCATCATGTATCAATGACAACACACTAATCTATATTCATCTATGCATGACATCATATGCATAATATACTTGACATATATCCATTCTCATCAAGGACAATACATATTACATTTGACATCATTCATCAATCAATCAATCCTTTGGCATCAATCAATCACTTGGCATCAATCAATCAAACAATTGGCATCAATGACAGCATGATCCAACACACTTGACTTGGTGCCTTCCCATTTTATTAAATATTTTATAATGTATTCCGGCCATCAGTTGCTCTTCTTAACTCACACATTAAGGGGCATATGCTATAGCTCAAAATGCCATTATCATGCATTTTTGACATTGGCCTATTCATTGACACCTTTGAAAAATACTTTTGCTGAGATTGCTCTTTAAAAAACAACTTTTGGAATGGTGTGCATGCCCTTCTACATATGAAGAATGTGTACATACGCTAGTTTCATGCCTGACAACCCGCGTATACTCTAAAAATTGAAAAAAAAATAAAAAATTCTCTTTCAGGCGGAGTTTACGGGATATGATAGGGTGCCTAACCATATTATATTTTGTAGCCATTCTGACAATGAATTAACCATATTGACTCCATATAAAAGGGGCCCTAGGGGGGGTCAATTGAATATATAAAAGAAGAGGCAAGAGAACTCTGCCAAATTTTCTCCCTTGTATTCCAAGCATATTTTCATTCTCCTATGAGTTTCATCCTCATCATTCCCTTCCATCTATCCTCCTTATACCATCCATCCTTTTCCCATATATTTCCATGTTGGTGGTGAGGATAGTATATTGGGAATAATGCACTTGGATTCAAAGTAGAGGAACCCAGGTGAGGTTCGTGGAGTAGCGTCGACAAGATTCAGGTTGTAACTTCCAATCTTGTTATCAATAAAAGAGAAAACTTCTTGTCCCGGATCTTTATGTCTATGTGTTTGTGTTTATGAATGTTTTTCATGAATAACTAATCATTTAGATGATTTTGTTAGTTATGTATATGCTGCCATAGTTTGTTCTGTGAATTTGTTTTAGGCCAACTTTGGGAGCAGGCCTGCAATATTGGAATGGACGACAACAAGAAGGGATATTCAATAGATGAAAGGACTTAAGGTACACATTTCAATATTTTCTCCCTTTCCTTAACTATCATTAGGTTTTTGTTGGATTTGGAGTAGAATAGAAGCATTTCTATCTTTTAAGGTGTTAAGGCTCTGCCTAGTCGCTAGACCCAGATTAGGGGGATTTTTTCCCCATAGCAATGTTGAAGATATCAGAACTCAATAGCTACCTGAAAGTGATGGTCCAAATATCGACACTAGTCATTGGATCCAAATAAGTAGAACCAACCAAAAATTCATTCACTAGTACTGGAGAATAAGAAAATTGAAGAAGAATATGCATATAAGGCTCTTTTCTACTCTCTAGGACGTGCTCTACATGAGGCGGAGTAGAGTCATCAAATAGAACATGGAAGTGGTTTTCATCCCATAAATAACAACTATCCATATACCAATCATCACATTCGGCCTCCTAATAAGACCAAACATATGTTTCTTGATTATATGCTTTCGTTACGCAATGACCGATGATCTCCATGTTAGAACTCTCCATCTACCAATCATCAGAGTCATCCTCATAATCATGCCTGGCATATATTTTTTGAGTATATTCTCCTTTGATGTGAATGTACATGGTATCCCTAATATATCTCTCTTTCTTTGCAAGTCTGATCTCTTGAATGTTTTGAAATTTTGATTCCATTTTGAGGTCCATATTTTGAAATTTGGACTTCATGGTTTCCATATCACGTCGCATTCCCATGAGGAGTTGAAAGAAAATATACATTGGAAACACCACATATAATATACCAAAAGAAACATACTAAAATAATCTATCCAATGGCACTAATATGGTAGAAATCTGAGCACACTGTCAAATGTTATGAGCTCTGCAGTCTCACCATCATCATGAAAAACACTAAAAAATGGTTGATTTTAAATCAACAATATCTTCACTCCCGTAGCTCCAATTTAGACAATTTGTTTTTGAAATGGGCCAATTTTTCACAAGGAACTCATATCTACAATGTTTTTGGACAAATTTGTCACCTATGGTTACAGAAATCAATAAAATCGCGTGGTCGTCGATAGAAAAACACTGAAAAATTGCTAATTTTAAAATTAGCAATATCTTGGCCTCCTGAACTCCGATTTAGATGATTTTTTTTTGAATTTTTTTTTCCCAATAGGAACTCATACATACAACAAGTTTCTGCAAATTCTGTACAAAAATCTATAGGAATTGTCTAGAGTGTCGCGAAACTCTTTTTTCTTCTTGAAAAATTCTACACAATAGAAAACAAAATTCCCTTTTTTCGTGGTTGAAGAAAGTGTTTTGATACTACTTGTTAAGTTCCAAATATATGAATAAAAAATATCCATAATAGATATTGAGAAGAATAAGAAAATACCACTTTATTATAGAAACCCTAGGGTGGGTAAACATCATACAATTGATCCTTTTGAGGAAGGGATCTACTCCTATCCACTTGCCTCTTCAACATGGAAACCTCCTAATAAGCTACTGCTCTAAATACAATACTTCTTGACTTGCTCATTATATTTCTTGAACCCCTTTCTATAGTGCTACCAACCACCTATGAACATTCTAGAGGAGGAACCTTCTAATAAGTCCTCTTACATCTATTGTATTCACACTAGGCCTTATTTATTAAAAGTAGCCTATTGGCCTCCAATTTATCCATATTTTGACACCATATTTCTCATTAGTACTCCACTATTTTACCTAAACCTGGACCCATTATTCTAAGAATCCATGCTCCTAAGCCTAAAATCTTGCAACAAGTGTTTAAGAGGTAATAGTTGTTTATTATATTTGATTTCCTAATTTTTAATAGGTTTTAATGAGTTTTTGAAAATAATGTTTACCTATGATGAATTACAGTTAAGTTCTTGCACCAACTATAGACTTCTAGTACCCAAGTTTGGAGGTTTTCATATATGCACACACCTAGGAGGAAAAGGAGCACATGGGTTTTGTAGATTTAGTCCCCAACATGGTTTGTGTCCTTTGGCTCGAGTTGTAGATCTTCCACGAGAGCACCAGGGCCCGACCAAACCCAGGGTCGAAACCTTCTTGTGCCTAGGCATTTCATGGGGGCATATTCCAAAATTAGAATGAAATGTTATTCGTATGCATTATGTCATATGAATAGAAAAATATCAAAACTGATTTCCTCGAAGCTCATCTAAATTGCTAAGTTTACTAGATGGATCTTGTGAATATAAACATGGATGATATGTTCATTACCCTTGTCATTTTGAGTGTTATGGTTCACTAAATTGCAAGGCATAATTGTATCATTTTTCCTTGGGTTTCTATATTTATGTAATATCTCAATGTAATCAGACGTTGGAAAATGATATTGTAACCATTTATTTTTGCAGCCAAAAGTGTCCTTCATTTTTGTTGTTGTCAAACTCGGATTTGATATATGTAATGGAGTGCATATTGTAATTTTGTACAATGTTTTAATACAAGCATCCATTTTGATATATGGTGTCATCTTGATCTTTCTATCGTAAGTTTCCAAAATCTTGCTATCGGTTGACAAGGGCCTACCAATCTGAGATGAAATCCACGTGTTATATTGTTTCCAAAGTAGTTGAAATGATATATAAATAGTTAATTTCATTAACGATTTCATATGATTGTGCTCAATTTCTTATGTTCCATAACTGATTTCACAATTGCAGCTAGTTTTTTACCTGAACACAATTCACATAATTAATTGTTTTCTTCTTTTTTATAGCTCATTGTATTGGCATTGGTAGTTCGTTTCATCTTCAAAGATAACAAGTAACAAAGTTTGCACCTTCTCACTGATAAGTCCTTAAGGTTTTATAAATTGTTGTTCCATTGAAATTGTAGTTAGCTCTTTGGTTAATGCAAGTTACAAAGTTCTATTTAAGATTACAACTGCACAGTCCGATAAAGATTTATTCAATCACTAATAGAAAGACATAAAATACTTGAGGTAAATAAATTGCATGAACCTTCTTTGTGAAAATTTATCCCAAGGGATTAGTAATCATTCTTTTGAAGTTTTTATTGTTGTTCCAAATAATTAGTTAATATAATACAATGTATGAAAGTTGAGTCACATCTGTACATAAACAACTTGTCTCGATACAAGAAGCATAGTGCCACGATGTATTTGTCACATTGAATTTATTAATTGTGAATTCAAGTGAGAGACTTATTTCTCATAAGCTTTATATTTGAACTGATAAATCCAACTTAAGATCAATAATTTATGAATAGGGATTAATATTTTTACATTTGACTTATTCAAATGGATGGTTCAAAGTAAAACTTGTGGTCACATTTAGTACTATGTTTCATTTGTTTATGGAAAGTAGCTAAGATTTTTTCTATAAAATATAACAGAGCATGAACACTTCGATTGATAAGTGAAAGATTTCATCTTGAATATTGGAAGGATATTTGACAAAATAATTAGCCATTAGTTATTTGTTAGGGTCCTAACCCGCACATAGGTAGAAAAATATATTCGAATGTAATAAAGCTCAATATTAATAAGGCCTTTCAATATAATAGAATAAGTCGAATGTAAGAAGACCTAATAGAAGATTTCACTTCTAGAAGAATCTTCCTCTAGATGTTTCTTTTGATATACATATTTAGTATAAATAGGAGTCGAGGGTATGAGAACCCTAGCTTGGATATTATTGTAATAAATATTTTCTCAACTGGAGGTTGCCCCCTCGAAGAGGCCCGTCAACATTGCTTTCAGAATCAAAGTGTTATTTATGTTGTTATTCTTCTATCATTTCAGTGCTATTGTGGTGATTGTTCTGGTTATATTGTTGTGTCTTCCATTTCTATCATTTTATTTTTGTTTTGCATACTTTTTATATCTGGTATATTACACGTGGTATCAGAGCACTTTCCTTGGTAGAAATTTTGGATAATTTTTTTTTTCAGGGTAGAGACGTATTCCAACGTCTTTAAGCCACAAAGATCTGTCGTTACACACATAAAACCATGGTTGAGGGATTCATACATGCAGAAAATACAAGTGGTTCTTAAGTGCACATCTGTTAGCCACCCTTGTAACCTCTGTTGGTACCCCTTCGATTGGTAGCACATCAGACAACACCTGTGAATGGATCAACCTAGATTTCCTAAAGCCCTCTTTAGATAAATCGATCGATTGCCTGACTGCTATAGTGCCACCGAGAATAGAACTTGGGAAGATACTCTCTAGTACCTGGGTAGTTGGGTAGTATGGCTAAGGGTACAATCTATCCTCCTTAGTTAGTGCCCTGAGATATTGGGTCGATTACTACTGTTGGACCCCATATGTATATCAGAGAGCTATAGAACAAGGAAAGCCCTTGTCTGTAGAACCCTTGAATACCTAATCCTTGGGGACAGAAACATAAATAAATTAAAACAGACAAGATCTATTGTCGTGGAACTATGTTCGGGTTTCCAAGTGACTACAATTTTCTTCCTGATTAAGCATTTGGGCATTTCATCACTATAGTATTCTTGAGACCTATTCCATTGGATTCATCTCTTAACCCTTATCACATTCATACATATCATTTTTTGGAAAAAGTTTTGACCCCACCCACCCCTTTTCAGTTCCCTCGTCCTCATGGCCCATACCCGCAACCAAGACTTGGAAGATTACTTCAATACCTTGCAATCTAGTCCCATCGAGACCCAACAAGAAGTGAAACAACTCAATGCCAATGTTGCCTCCATTAATACAACCATGCATTCCTCAATGGAGGAAATAAAACAAGACCTGACCACCCAACTTGAATTTGTCTTTTCGTCACTCTGCACCAAGCTTCATATCCCTACATATAACCCTTCCTTTGACTCAACCCCACATACTGAAGGTGAACACTCCTCTCATTCCCATAACTTTCAACACCATCACTTTCAACAAGACCTACACCTTCCATGGGTGGATGTGACCAAATTTGATGGCTCAGACCCCACTGGTTGGGTAACCTAAATGGAACATTATTTCTCTTTATATGAAATTACAGATGAGTTGGCCAAACTTCGATATGGTGTTCTCCATCTAGATCAAGAACGTTGGCAATGTTGGCAATGGAGAAAAACTTCCTATCAAGGGTATATTGCTTGGACACACTTTGTGGTAGAGATTTATGAATGCTTTGACACTGACACCAACCATTTGGGCCATTTGACAAAGTTGAAACAATCAGGAATAGTGGAAGACATTATAGTTTCCTTTGAGCGCTTGGATTTTTGGACAGAGGGCATGTCTGATGCCTTTTATGAGAATGTTTTATCAATGGCCTCAAGGATGAGATTCGGGCCCATGTCCTCATGGCTCGAACTCAGAGTTGGGTGAAGGATACTAAAAGAGATAACGAAGCACAACAGGTTGTATCTTCTCAAAACCGAAAACCTGCCTTTATCCCTCACCCTAAACCAGTAAATCCCACTACTCCCTCCGCTCCACTAAAGATCCAAAAATTGACCAGGGATGAAATGGTTGAGCGCCAACTCAAAGGAATTTGTTATAATTATGATGACAAATATTTCCTGGGCCACAAGTGTAAGGAACAAAAGATTTTTATGGCCATCTCTGAGGATATTTCGGAAGAGGATGTTGAAACTCCCCTTATGTCTGAGTCACCTAAAACCATTGAAATAACCCCTCCCTCAAACCCTCCCGAAGTAGAACCGATCATTTCCCTCAATGCTCTCACTGGCTTCTTTTCTCCCTAAACCCTCAAGCTAATTGGTTACATCAAGCATCAGAAGGTCATCATTTTTGTTGATAGTGGAAGCGCCCATAATTTTATTCATCGCCTCATTGCCCAAGAAACTCATTGCTACATCCATGCTGTCAATAATTTCCAAATCATGATTGCCAATGGTGGATCCATGAAATGTGGAGGGTGTTGTGAAAATGTGTGTCTCTAAATTGGTGACTACCACCTGAAATATCATATGTTTGCTATCGACATGGGCGGTTGTGACATTAGTTTGGGTGCAGATTGGCTAAGGACTTTGGGTCCCATTCTCATGGATTTCAATGAATTAACCATGCAATTTGACCAGGAGGGCCACCAATATAAGTTCCAAGGCATCACCCTCAGTTCACCTAAGATCATTAGTTCCCATCGCATGGAAAATCTGCTAAAAAAGGGTCATTCTGGTGTTATTTCCCAACTCCATGCCATACAAGAAACATAGACACCCTTGATGCCGCAAGACCTCCATGTCATCCTTTCTAAACATCAAGTCATCTTTTCCACTCCCAGGGGACTCCCTCCTTCCCATGGTGTTCATGATCATTCCATTCCCCTTGTACCGGGAAGCCTTCCTCCCAATATCCATCTGTATCATCACCCCTTTTCCCAAAAAAATAAAATTGAGAAAATGGTCCATGAACTCCTTAATGAAAGCATTATCCACCCTAGTATGAGACCCTACTCTTCTCCAATGGTCATGGTCCTAAAGAAATAAGGTTCTTGGAGAATGTGTCCTGACTTCCATGCCCTCAACAAACTTACAATTAAAGACAAATTTCCCATTCATGTCATTGATGACCTCCTGGATGAATTGAGTGGTGCCCAATTCTTTACTAAACTTTATCTTCATTCGGGCTACCACCAGATACGTATGAAAGAGGCAGACATTCCCAAGACTGCTTTTAGAACTCATGAGGGCCACTATGAGTTTTTGGTCATGCCCTTTGGCTTATGTAATTCCCCCTCCACCTTGCAAAGCCTCATGAATCATGTCTTTCATCCTTTTCTATGTCTTTTTGTCTTATTTTTCTTTGATGATATCCTCATCTATAGAAAAACCTAGACATACCATCTTTCTCATGTGGATCAAGTTATCCATCTACTCTCTCAGCACCAACTTTTCCTAAAACAATATAAATGTGATTTTGGTGCCTTAGAAGTAGAGTACTTGGGTCATCTAGTTGGAAAGGATGATGTCAGGGTGGATCCTAAAAAGATTGAAGCTATGCAAGACTGGCCTCACCCAAAGACTCTCAAAATCTTGTGTGGATTTTTTGGCTTAACAGGTTATTACTACAAGTTTGTTAAGAATTATGGAAATATTGCAACACCTCTCACTGATCTCCTAAAAAAGAACTCTTTCACTTGGACCCCAGTCTTTTCTCAAGCTTTTCAAACCTTGAAGATGGCCATGTGCACCACTCCAATCCTAGCCCTTCTTGATTTCACAAAGACCTTTGTCTTGGAATGTGATGCTTCAGGGAAAGGAATTGGTGTTGTCCTTGTGCAAGAGGGTCGGCCTTTGGCCTTTACCAAAAATCAACTATCTGAAATAAATATGGGAAAATGATTCTATGAAAAGTAAATGTTGGCTATTCTGCATGTCGTTGATCTGTGGTGCCCTTATCTATTAGGGAAACGCTTCCAAATTAAGA
>JASDQU010244929.1:98146-109994 GCA_032191745.1 Picea mariana
TACGATGGAGATGCAGGAGGATTGGTCATGACCTCCCACAAGTCTTGTTCCTTCAAGATCATTGATACTCTTTCTTTTCAAGGCAAGAGGTTGGAAACCCCATCTAGTCGATCCTCAACCTTCACATTCATTACTAACATCAATGATCTCAATCAATACAATATATCTTTTTTTCCCTTTAACCTATTGAAGAGATCTGCACTGGATACAATAGATTTTTTTTTTCTCCTAGAGAAAGAGTTCTGATACAATGTTAAATTTACTCTATATCAGTTAACTAAGTAAACAGATCAGATCTAAATAATTTTCTGAAATAAATAACTCTTGCATGTAGCGGAAAAAATGAGAAAAGGAATCACACACAGTACAGAATAATTTATCTTCTCTTTCAAATTAGTTCTCCATCAAGTAACATCAGAACTTACAAGAGTTCACTTCATTGGGAAAATGGCTCTAAGAAATTAAAACCACAAACCAAATTTGCAAACCTGAACCACAACACTACCTCAGTTTGTGTGCTTCAAATCACTAAGGTTTTTCATATAGATATGTACAACTCTATACCTTCTATAATAAAAGTAGTTTCCTTGAAATACATGCTTCCTTGAAATCCATGCTAACTCAATAGACGTGTTTCCTCGAAATCCATGCTGCCTCAAAAAATGTGTTGCCTCAAAATGCATCCTGCCTCAAAATACATGCTACCTTGATTTTTGTGATGACTTAAAATATGTGTTTCCTTTATTTCTGTGTTTCCTTGGGATGCACGCAACCTATTTTTCTTTCTCACCGAGTTGAAAAATCAGTGCTTATTTTTTTCCTTCACCTCACATGACTTGCGAAATGAAAATTGATTGTGTTTTTTCCTTTACCCTATCTTCCTTTTTTATTAATCAATTTACCTAATCTAAATAGTCAATATTAGATCATGAGATCAACGACTCTCTTTTAATTAAATCATTAAGTGACTTTAACTTAGTCACTTCATAAAAATACATTCAATTTATTAATAAATTAATAAAGTGAATTCTAGGAAAAGTATAGGATACATTTAATAGAGATTTCCACAAGTAGACACCCTAACAAAAATAGATTCCTGAGCTACAAACACTAACATGGTCATCCCTTGATTCTCAAGAGACCTTGGTTAGCTACAGTCAATTCCTTCATTGGCTATAGATCCGGGGAAATGACTATCTCAAATGGGGAATCTATGAAGAAACTTATCCTCTATCCACTTGCAAAACCAATAGTAAAAGATTCCTTGTGGGTAGAAGATCCCTACAAATATGAATAAAACACACAACCCATTTTAACCATTAAACAATCTAGGGGGTTGAAATAACAAACTGAAGATAATTTTCTAAATCAATTCCTCTCCACCACAAATGATGTACAATATCCCAAATCATCCTCTCTGAATGATCTGATCTTTAGTGATGTCTTTCAGGAAAATTGTGATTTGGAAATTTCATCATCCCTTGCTATGTCATCCATTAAAAAAAATACCGACCCTTATAGTATTGCCATTGAGATAAGCTCGAGTGAATTTTTAAACATTAACTCTCAACTAGACCAAAATCAAAAGGAACAATTAATTCATGTGCTACAATAATAGTCAGGTGCATTCACATGGGATTACAAAGACATGCATGGCATTCCCCCTGATACTTTCATACATCATATCTATACTCAGAAGAATGATAGACCCATTCAACAACCACAACATCGCATGAACCCTACTCTAAAAGATACTGTGAAAGAAGAAATCCCAAAATTATTGAATGCCAACTTTATATACACAATATTTGATAGCAAGTGGGTTTCATCACTTGTGATCGTGCTAAAAAAAAATGGCAAATGGAGAATATGTGTTGATTTTTAGGAACTTAATAAGGAAACCCTAGGAGACCATTTCCCACTACCATTTGTCGATCAAGGGTTGGATACTATGTCAGGAAAACCATATTTTTCTTTCATATATGGTTTTAGTGGGTATAATGAAATTCATATTGCACTAGAAGACCAAGAAAATACCACATTCACATGCCTGTGGGAAACATTTTCCTATATATTTTTACCATTTTTTTATGCAATCCCCCCCACCACATTCCAACAGACAATATTAGTATTTTTTCTGATTTGATTGATGAATGTGTAGAAATTTATATGGATGACTTTTCTGTCTATGACAATACTTTTAAAGTAGCACTTGAAAATATTGTAAGAGTCTCAGTTATATGTTGGGAAGCTTGCATTGATTTAAGGAATGAAAACTGTAGAATGTTATCTAAATAAGGCATTGTCCTTGGTCATCACATTTCTAGTGTAGGTATCAAAGTATACCTAGACAAAATCAAATTCATCATGGACCTCCAAGACCCACAATCACAAAAAGAGGTAAGAGGTTTTTTGGGTCATGTCGATTATTATAGGAGATTCATTAAAAATTTTATAAAGATTGCAACACCAATGTTAAATTGCTTGTTTAAGGATATTGATTTTGTATGGGACTCACAGTGTCAAAATGTTTTCGAGGACTTGAAGGAAAAACTCTCCACAACACCAGCACTTAGGGGGCAAAATTGGTCCCTTCCTTTCCACATCAATACAGATGCTCTAGATACATCCCTCGGATTTGTTTTAGAGAAAAAAGAAGATCAACTATCCTATGCCATCTACTTCATAAGAAAAAACCTGACACCAACCAAGCTCAATTATACTATCACCAAAAAGGAATTCCTAGATATTGTGTATGCCATAAACAAATTCAAACACTACATAACCAATTACAAAGTATTTATTCACACAGACCACTCTGCAATTAAATCCTTAATGAACAAATCAATCACCAATGGTAGAATAACTAGATGGTTGTTATTACTGTAGGAGTTTAAAGTCACTATAGTAGATAGTCTTAGGAAGGAAAATATCGTTGCATATTTCCTCTCCAGAATCCATAATGAAATTGAAAATGGTCTTATAGATGATAGTTTTCATGAAGAACATTTATTTTCTATTTCTACTAACTCCCCATGATTTGCACATATAGAAAACTATTTGGGCACAAGGAAACTGTTGAAACTCCTTTCTTCATGGGAAAAGAAACAAATTGTCAATATCAGTGCCAACTATTCATGGATTGGAGGCGACCTCTTCTGTACTGGACCAAAATTGATTATTAGAATATGTGTATGGGAAGCTGAGATGTTTGACAATTTTCCATCCTCCCATGATAGCCCATGTGGAAGTCACTTTGTTGACAAGAGAAATTCTTACAAAGTACTTCATCAAGGGTGCTATTGGCCAACACTATTCAAGGATGCTAAAATATATGTAAGGAGTTTTGATCATTTCTAAATGATGGGGAGACCAATAAAAGATGAGAAAATTCCCCTACAACCACAAGTATTGATTGATCCCTTCAAAATATGAGATTTGGACTTCACAAGACCAATATCTATTGCATAAAGAAAGAAACGGTATATCTTAGTTTTTACATATTATGTAACCAAATGGATAGAAGAAAAATATCTATATCAAGCTAGTGAAAAATCAGTTGTTGATTTTCTTTACGAAGATATTTTTACTTGTTTTGGTTTTCTAAGAGAGATTTTGGAAAATCAGGGAGCACGGTTCATGTCAAATTTAATGCAATCCATTAATCAGTAATATAAGATAAAGCATCAAAAATATTCTCCATATCATCCACAGAATAATGAACAGGTAGAGTCTACCAACAAAGTGTTGGAGGTCATTCTAACCAAGACCATACAGTTGCATCATAAGGACTAGGAAGCAAGACTTTTGGAGGCACTTTGGGCCTACAATACTGCATGGAGAAGAACCAATGGGATCACTCCATATGAGTTGGTATATGGAAAGAAATTTCTCCCTCCAATTTAATTCCAAATAAGGACCTTTAGAATAGTCATGCAATTGGGTATAGACTTGTGAGAGGCTCAAAAGCAAAGGGTGGTGTTGTGACTAGCACTACAAACCCTCCATTTTACCTTTTGTTTTGATACTTTCGCAAAATGGAGCCTCCTGATTTTTGAAGCCTATAGAAAAATATCATAAGCCCCTTGGTCAATCAAATGCTTCTCCTGGTAACTCATGATCCACTTGAAAAAATGAGAAATTATTCAAAGTTGAAGTTTAATTTGTTTTTGGCTATTATCTTTATAAAATATAAGGTTCTAAAAGATATGCACGATGGACCAGCTGGTGGTCATTTCTCGGGATACACAACAACTCACAAGGTGCTAAGAGAAGGATGCTTAGATCTCTCATCTCTATCAACTTTTCTCTGGATGCAATAGTAGAAGGCTAGTGCATTCTTCCAACCCACCCTCTTCAAGTATTCTCACACGTACTCAAGAAGTTGTGAAGCATGTCAAAAAGAAGCAGGGAGAGAACAAAATGCCTTTTTTCCTCTCCATCCTATCACAGTGGAAGAACCCTTCAAGCAGTGGGGCCTACATATTATTGTTGAGATAAATCCTCATTCATCCAAACAACACAGGTATATTCTAACCACAACTAATTATTTCACATGTTGGATTGAAGCAATCCCTTTATTCAAAGTGAATGAAGAGGTAGTGATAAATTATCTTGAGCAACACATTATCATGAGGTTTGGCATTCCTAACTCTTTAGTATTTGATAATGTTTCTTATTTTTCATCTTTGAAATTATCTGATTATGCATTGGAAAAGGGGGTTATTTTAAAGTATTCAGATAACTATTACCCCCAAGGAAATAGCCTGTCACAATCCACAAACAAAAAAATCATTTGTATCTTAAAGAGAACCATGGTTGATCACCAGAGAAATCACCATAATGAATTAAAAAATGCTCTCTAGGTGGATCGTGGCACCCCAAAAGCTTCCATTGTAACATCACCTTATTTTCTTGTGTATGGAAAAGAAGTTGTTTTACCCTCCAACATTTACCTTCCTTCTCTCCAACTTACACAACAGTCCTGAGGTAGAGAATGACGAGTTATTCAAATTTGTATAAATACCTTGTTGAACCTTGAAGAAATATGCAACAAGACTACAACCAAGTTTGAATCTCACTAACAAAATGTAAAATGTTGGTTTGATAATAAATTTGTGGGTGAAAGAATTCCAATATGGGGATCTAGTCCTAAAATGGGATAAGCCACATGAAAATAAAGAGAAACATTCGAAATTTCAACAACTTTGGCTTGGTCCCTACCTTATCAAAGAAAATATTGGCCAAGGCAATTTTTGATTACAAAACCTTCAGGGAGAAATCAACTCTCTCCCTATAAATTTCCAAGTCCTAAAACATTATATCAGTTAGTCGTTGAGGCTACTAGTCACTTGTACATAAATAAAACATGTTTCTAGTTTTTTCTTTTGATTTTTGTTTCTTTATTTAGTTTGAGTTTTCTTGATCTATTTGATTACTAGTTTTACCTTGTCCTTCTTGTTGAATTCGCTTACGATTTTGGAGTTCTCGCAACCTGAAGCAAGTCACATGCCTAAACGTAGAACATTTAGTGAAGAGGGCCTAAACATCTATGTAATAGGACATCAATTCTACTCTTCTCCCTAGACATGTGAACCCTTTGCGCACTATCACAAGTTAATATCTAGTAGAGAAACATAACTTATCAATATGAAGAGACACTGGGAAAACAAAGAGCCAAGAGACTACATTAAACAACAAATTTATATGTTACAAGAGCTAAACGAAATGTTATAGATGAGATGTTTGTAGTAGGGTAGGAATCACGACTCAAGAATTTTTCTCATCTATAATCAAGTTAGCAGATCTCACCCTCAAAGGTGTCATCCCTAGTTCCTTTAAAGGTTAATTGGAATCCCCCCATCCACCTGTATCTCTAAGTAAAACATAATCAAATATTATAAAAGGTAAAGGCTTGGGGAAAGGATTTCCATATCATGTGGGACATGCAAGTATCTTCGTCAAGGCTATGGATACTCATTGGAAGTGAGGCAAGGATTGTGACACTGGGGTGACTCCATCGGTGATATGGATGCTCGCTAACATAGGAGCAACACTAGAGAAATGTATCACACTTGTATTCTCAACATTATTGATGTTTCATTTCTACTTTGCTACCTACATCCTCCCTTCATCCATTCACTATAAATTATGATATAAGTTTGAAAACAATCTGTTAAATTTCAACATGTCTCAACACTCTTTGAATAACCTTGGTATTTTTAATATGCAAGTCATGGGACCTATCTTTTCTTCCTTATGATTTTGTGTGATGGAGTTTCCTTCCTAATAACATTATGAATGGACATCATTTTGCAGAGATCCAAGGCTTATCGCACTGTGTTTCCATTTGTTGTGGCTAGCATTACAACTCTCCATTTTACCCTCTATTTGGATACTTCAATAAAATGGATCCTCCTTATTTTTTAAGCCTAAAGAAAAATATCATAATCTTGTTCAATTAAACACTTCTCATGGTAACTCGTGATTCACTTGAAAAAATGAGAAATTATTCAGAGTTAAAGTTAAAAAAAAAAACAGTAAAGTTAATTTCAACTCCTCCGAGCTGCTCGGAGGAGTTACAGTCATCTCTTCCGAGCTGCTTGGAGGAGTTACCTTCAACTCTTCCGAGTTGCTTGGATGATTTACCTTCAACTCTTCTGAGCTTCTCAAAGTATTTACCATAAACTCTTCAGAGTTGCTCAAAGGCATTACCTTCAACACTTCTGAGTTGCTCGGAGGATTTACCTTCAACTCTTCCAATATTCTTGGAGGACTTTTTTCCAACCGTTATAATAAATCAAAGCCTATCGCATGAGTTACTCCTATCCCCTTCGAGTAGTTCGGCAAGGTTGTGTCAAAATATTCTAAGCAATTTGGAAAAGTTGTGTTAAAAGGGTCTGAGAAAAATCGATGAAACTGTTGTTAAAGTCTTTGACCTAACCTACCTCATTAATGACATTAATTGACCTATAGCTATATAAAGTGAAATGAGGTTTGGGATATTATCATTATACCTCATGCTTGTGACTCGACACCAAAGAGATAGGATAAACACCATTTAAGAAAATTTCTCATTTTTTTCCTCTACATGTGGCAAAGATTAATCGAAGAGTCTGTTCTCCCTCTCTTTCCTTTTCTTAAAAGATAGGGTTAAGATCATTTTCCCCCTCATTTCTCTTCACGCCTTCAACCCTATATCGCTTCTTTTATCTTCTCAATTTTTTTTCACTTTTTTGCTTCATTGATTCAAGAACCTATGCCCTTGTCACTAACCTAGCCCGTTTATGGCTACGATTTGAAAAGGTGAATGTCTTTGCAATTGACCCTTTCCCAAACCCTTGCCTCATTGCCAACTATTGCAAAACCCCCCTTTCTATTTCCATCTATGCCATGGAGTCTTGACCTTAGTAGACCCTAAGAACTCGTCCTATTCCTCTAAGATGGTCTAAAATATTTTCCACGTCAGGCTTCATGTTCGTGAAACTAAGTCCCAAAAATTGTTTTAGTAACTCTTCGACCATATCGGGGAAGTTACTAACTTAACTTCTCCAATATGATCGGGAGAGTTATTATTAACTCCTCCAATTTTCTCAGAGGAGTTACTGACAACTCCTTTGACCAGATCAGAGGATTTCTTTGTGAAACATATGAACACCCCAAGACTAGCTGAGACGCTTTCGAATGCTACTCGGAGGATGTACTATTAAATCCTTCGAACTACTCAGAGGAGTTACAATTTTTCCCTCCTATTTGTATATAAATTTGTTATGTTTCATTAGGTTAATGCCCAAGTCTTTCACGCTCATAATATCAGTAGGAAATTGATTGCTATATATGAGGAACAACATGTCTTGAATAAGTTTTTATTAATTCTTTCTAAATAATAGCATGCTTCAAATTTATCTTTTATGCAGGTTCAAACGTGTCACCATGAAAGAAAGAAACAATGAAGCCAGCAGGAGCTGAACCATCTAGTCGCTAGTAACAGATAGAAGATACGGAAAGTGTTAGGACTGTATATGAGGATACATCATGAATTCTAAATAAAGAAGGAGAGACTTTGAAATGGGGGGAAGTATATTACATGTTCAAGAAATAAAACTTTTATATAGAAGTAGAGGACTGAGGTGAACTCCAGGAATTTAAGAACATCATAAAATCAAGAATTTTCAGGGTGGTGGCACATCCAATAATATTCCCTTGTGTAGATGTTATCTCATGGATTTTGAAGAATGCATACGTAGATAGTAGGTATATATTTAATGTAAGGAATTAGCCGATAGATTCATTTATGCCCAATGATTTGGCCAAGTGTTATCACCTTGAGGTTGGAAACAAAAATCTATATGGTCAACTCCTTAGCGAGTTGGAGCTCACACAAAAATATTTGTTCCCCACCTGGTATAAAAAAGATAAATAGTTCAAATATCGGCTCAAGATTCGATATCCCATGACTAATCTAAGAATACCCTACCAATATATGGTAGCCATGATGTGTATATTTTATGGGGAACCAGACACAACACGCTTTCCTTTGTCATATATGCCATTAATTTATTTATGTGCAGATGTAGGCGCCTCCTTCAATTGGGCAGGCATATTGTCTGAGAATATTAAAAATGTGATTTCAACAGTTATGCAAGCACAACTGGGTATATTCCCCATCTTCCATATGGATTCATATCTTTTAGACATAATGTGCATATCTCAAAAATACTTGAACATGGGATGGAGTTGGTTACCCGCTGATGTCACTATCCATATTTACTGCAAAGTTCTTTGGGAGCACAAATACCAAAAAAATTATCAAAGGATCTGTGAACACTTCCTTTCCCCACTGTATGAGTTCATTTTTTTCACCTCCCCACCTTGTATGACTGACAAGGACATAAAATTTATATGGAGGATTAGGGATTGGTATCTAATGGAGCATGGTACATTTATAAGGATATATGGTGCAATGAAACCACCTGACCTACTTCCTAGGTTTGTCTCAGATAAGATTATGCTTCATGAAGTAGCATATCATACAATCATACATGGGGTTGGAGGAATTTTATATAGATAGAAGAAAGCCATATAGCCTCCAATGCCTCTTTACATTGGGAACTACTTCTTTGAAAACACAAAACAAGCCCAGAAACAAGTAGACATCTTGCTCTCCTACCATTTTGGAGAGGAAAGATTCAGGATACATGACCCCAAGAACATCATCCAAGAGCATCTTCATAGCATGAGACTCCCTTAGGAATACACCACCAATTTCTAGGAATAAGGAGTACATCAAAATACCATAACCTATGATGAGGTTATTTTCAATAGGAGGGGTCAACCAAGAGGTAGGATCATATATGAAGAAGCTGCAAGAGAGGAGGCCAAAAAGGATGCAGAGAGAGATGAAGCTGAGAGATATTCCCCCATATCCCTCTTGACTCATTTAGGTTCTACAGAAGAATATGAATAAGCACCAACCGAAAAAAAAGAGGATGTACAAAGAGAAAGTATTGAAGAAGATAAATTATGCTAAAAAGAAACAAAAGCTAGAAGTTGAAAAAGTAAAGGCCAGGGAAGAAAATGAAGCAAGAGAGAAAGCGAAGGATGAAGCAAAAGTTGCTGCTGAAAAATAAAAAGAGTTAGTTGAAGCAACAAGAGTAGAAACAAAATTAGTAGAAAAGGAAGAAGCAGATAAAGCTACTGAAGAAGAAGGATGTAGATGATAGAGAGGTTGACACACACCCAATGGACTTGGATGTACCTGGAACATCCACTATAGGTATAGGAACATAAACAACAAGCATTGGTTTAAGTCTTGGGCCTTGGGAACCTTTTCGGTCGAATGAAATATTGGACATCAGTGGTTTCACGTACGATAGAAAAATTGTTCAAATCGTACAAGAAAGGGTTAAAAAAAAATTGGTGGCAGAGGAAGCTCCTTTATCAGTAATAACCCAAGCTCCCATCATAGAATATTTTAGGGAAGACTCTATGGAAACAACTAGGGAAATATTTTCATTCATGGATGCAATTGTAGATAATATAGAAAGGTTGTGACAACATAATGAGGAAAAGGAAGTAAGGATTAAAGAGATATAAGAGAAGCTCCAACAAGTAAGGATAGATGGCAGAAGACTTCTCAATTTTAAAGACAATGTGAAAAAATTGAGAAATGAGATGGAAGTTTCCGTCATTGATATGTATGCCAACCTGCATCTTCTCCAAAACGTGGTTGCAACAGTCATTGAAAAAACGACTGGATACAGATGGAGTTGATGCAATAAAACACTATCCGGGAAGGTATAGAAGACATTTATACTTGGATTGAATAAAATTTTGATGCACCTTCGGAGTTATATAGACCCTCTAAATCAACAAGGAAGACATATATGTATCCGCTAAACCATTTCCAATAGGTAGGGAAACAAGCAGACAAAGAAGTGACCAAATAAATGGGGATCTGCTCAACAACTCACAAAGCTTCTCAAGAGTTGATAAGGCATGGTCGGATCCCAATGTTAGATGAACTTGGAAAGAATTTAGTCATGGAGGAATTAGTGAATGTAGTTCAGAAAAGTACAAGTAGAAGGAGACATATAGTTGAAACATCAACTTTTGTCTCAACCGATATTATTGGTCATAATTTTCTACAACCAACGAAGCTCCATACTATGATACAGGATTAATTGACAAATTTGGAGAAGGATATGAGAACMTTGGATGATAGAGTTTCCATGATCGAAGCAATGCTAGAGAAGCTATMTTACAGGAGGATTGAGTCACTATATAGCCAGGTGGAAGTTTAGACGGCTTATCTCCAGAGAAAAAGATCATAGGAAAAGGTCAAACCATTGTTTTCCCTTTAATATTTTCCTAACTAACTCAAGTTTCGTCATTTTGTTCCACTTWTCATAGTAGAAAGGAATGTGAATAGTTTTGTAACTACCCCTTCAAGCAAAAGGAGAAAAGACAAATAGGAGTTACTATTATTTGTATAAAAGAGACTAGAGACTCTCTGAACAAGGACTTTTGACTTTTTTGGCTTTTCGAGCATTGTAGAGACCCAAAAATAGTTTCAAGAGCTTATACAATGTTAATGAATATTGAGAAGACCTCAGGGCCAGTATTGAATAAAAGGAATTGTGTGTAGAAATTGATCGAAGCTTTGAACTACTTCAAGTGAAGATATTTGATGTTTCTATGGACTGTAAGAATGCTTTGTTTGTTGTAGACTAATTCTTATGCAATTTTAATCATTTTTTGCAGTTCTTGGTATTTATTTGAATATTTCCAAACCTTGATTTTCATGATTTGTTAAAGTATATGTCATTGTAATCTGGACTAATCTGATTATATACTTATATATGTTATTGCTTCAAATCTTTCTCTTTTTATACAAATAACTATATTAAAGTTGTTATAAGTGTTGGTTGCATTATAACTCACCGATTACTTTAGATTTGATACTAGCTAGGATACATTAGCATAGATTAGTGATAGATTAGTTGTATTTACATAAATGGTCTTCATCTATATCTTTTCATTTCATCCATCCCTGCATCGGTACACCGGACCGTAATCGGTGATAAAATAAAAGTTAGCAATAATGGAAGCCTGGCCAAATTCCGAATTGGAATACTAATGAAAATAGTGTGTAGTCTAATTGGGACTATATACTGGGGATGACCCCTTGCTATTTTCAGGTGAATTTCAACCCCTCAACAAAATTGGCGCTATAAGGAGGGCCATTTTTTATGGATTACATATATGAATTAAACAATAATTGAAACCAGTCTTCAATGAGTAATCCCAGCTCACAACCTACCTTATTTCCTCAAGTTGAATCTGAACG
>JASDQU010244930.1:3779-15253 GCA_032191745.1 Picea mariana
AGGGGAAATGAACAAAATCAAACCTCCTATGTTTGATGGGGAGCAGAAGGATGAAGATGCAGAGACATGGCTGCTGGGCATGAGAAAGTGTTTTCAATTGCATAATTATACTTCTTGTGCAGAAGGAAGAATTTCCATCTATCAACTCGAAGGTAAGGCATCCATGTGGTGGGATTAGCTTGTGCAGGTGAAACACATTAAAGAGAAAGATGTTACTTGGAGGGAATTCAAGAAGTATTTTGAAAATAAATACTTGAATAAGAGGTACTATGAAAAAAAAATGAAAGAGTTCTTTGAACTCAAGTTGGGAAGTATGTCCATTGATGAGTATGAAAGAAGGTTTTTAGAATTGCTGAAGTATGTCTCTTTCATCAAGGATGAGACAATCAAGATTCAAAGGTATTTGAGTGGGTTTCCACCATCCATCAGTGACAAAATACAATATGATGATCCCAAAAGGCGAGCTAAGAGCCTATATGATCAACAAAAATCAAGGCCAACTTTCCAAAAAACTTGGGAAGACAAGAAGAAATTCAAGATGGATCAGAGGAAGAAGGGAATTAAACCACCATTCTTCATAAATAATCTCCAGGGACAACCAACTTCTAGAGAACCCATAACGATTGAGACAGGTGGTCAAAGGCCAAGGCAACCACCTATTCAATGTTGGGGTTGTAAAGGTGATCATATGTTTAGAGATTGTCCTCACATAAGTTACAAAGTGAGATTTGTTTACAATGTTCACTTTGTGAGAGATGTTCACAAAGTGACAAAGTGAGAGTGGTTCATAGGATGAGTACACCCGAACTGAAGGAGTTGCAAATGCAGCTTAAAGAAATTCTGAAGAAGGGGCATATACGCCCAAGTGTGTCACCTTGGGGTGCCCCAGTATTGTTTGTGAAGAAGAAAGATGGGACGTTGAGATTGTGCATCAACTTCACACAGTTGAATAAAGTAATGATAAAGAACAAGTATCATCTGCCAAGGATTGATGATATTTTTGATCAATTGAAGGATGCAAAGATATTTTCCAAGATATATCTCAGGTCAGGATATCATCAGGTAAGGATTAAAGAGGAAGATATTAGCAACACTGCCTTCAGGACAAGGTATGGTCATTATGAGTTCATAGTGGTGCCATTTGGGTTGTCAAATGCACTAGTTGTTTTCATATGCTTAATGAATGGTGTTTTCTGAGAATATTTAGACAAGTTTGTCATTGTTTTTCTGGATGACATTCTTATATATTCCAAGTTGGAAGAAGAGAATGAGCATCATTTGAGGATGGTGCTACAATTTCTAAGAGAACATCGGTTGTATTCCAAATTGAGCAAGTGCTCATTTTATCAAAACATAATTCACTACTTAGGGCATATCATTACAAAGGATGGGATAGTAGTGGATCCTGAGAATATAGAAGCCATTAGAGAATGGTCAGTGCCAAAGAATGTGATAGAAGTTGGATCCTTCATGGGTCTAGCTGGATACTACAGAAGGTTCATTGCAGGGTTTTCAAGAATAGCTCACCCCATCACTTCCTTGCAAAGGAAGGGGAATAAGTTTCAATGGACAAAAGAATGTGAAAATAGTTTCCAACAATTGAAGCAGTTGTTAACCAGTGCTCCAATTATGAGGATCGTAGATCCAAATGAAGAATTCATTTTATGCACAGATGCATGTAAAAAAGGATTGGGTGGAGTCCTCAGTCAAAATGGTTTTTTTGTATGTTATGAATCAAGGAAGTTGAAGGAGCATGAAAGGCTCTATGCAACTCATGATTTGGAGTTGGCAGCCATAATGCATGCCTTGAAGAAGTGGAGGCACTACATCATGGGAAAGAGTTTTGAGCCGAGGACAGACCATAATGGTCTGAAGTATTTGTTTGATCAACCAACTCTAAATGTCAGGCAAAGCAGATGGTTAGAGTTTGTCGGTGAATATGACTTTGGAATAAAGCATATCAAGGGGAAATAGAACAAAGTGGCTGATGCATTCAGCAGAAGAGTGCATGTTTTACATGCTACAACCATTATCATGTACCAATCATATTTGAAAGAGGGATTTGTAGAGGTTTCAAAATCAGATTTGCAGTACATGGAATTGGTAACAAAATTGCAGCAAGGTAAAATGCAGCAGAAGGTTGAGGATTATGAATTGGGAATTGATGGAATCATCATGTATAGAATTTTTTTTTATGTACCCAACTCTTTTGAATTGAGGAGTGCGATTTTAAAAGAGATGCATAATGTGCCTTATGTAGGACACCCAAGATATCATAAAACAATTTCAGCAGTCAAAAGCCAATATTTTTGGCCAGGAATGAAGAGGGAGATTACTGATTTTATTGCAAAATTCTTGGAATGTCAAAGGGTCAAGGCTGAGCATAGACACCCCACTGAGTTACTAAAACCATTACCCATTCCTGAGTGGAAATGAGAAGTCGTGACAATGGATTTCATCATGGGATTTCCCAGAACGAACAAGCAACATGATGCAATCATGGTGGTGGTGGACAATATTACTAAAGATTCCCATTTCATTCCTATAAAGACTACTCATAAAGAAACTAATGTTATTGATATTTATATGAAGGAAGTAGCACACTTGCATGGCATACCCAAGAATTTTCACATCAAAGTTTACATCAAAGTTCTGAAAGGGGTTGTTCAAAGGGTTCATAATGAATTTTAACTTCAACACTGCTTATCGTCCTGAGTCTGATGAGAAGATAGAGAGGGTGAAACAAGTGATAGAATATATGCTAAAGATGATCCCATTTGATGATCCCATTTGAAGGACTTTATGACAGGAAGTGCAACACCCCAGTAAGCTGGGACAACCCAGCTGATAGGGAAGTGGTTGGGTGAGAGTTTCTCAAGGAAATGGAAGAACAAATGCTAAAGATTAAGCAGAATTCGAACGCTGCCTAAGATAGGAAGAAAAGTTATGCTGATAAGAACATAACTCACAGGTAATTTGGAGTAGGGCATCATATATTCCTGAGAGTGAAGGCCAACAAAAGCTCCCTGAAGTTGGGAAATTGTTCAAAGTTGGCAGTTCGATATTGTGGGCCGTTTGAAATCCTAGAGAGGATTGGCCCAATAGCATATAGGCTTGCATTACATAATGTATTTCATGTGTCATTGATTAAGAAATATGTACCTGATGCCAATCATGTTATTGATTGGAATTTGATTCGGGTGGAGAAGGAAAGTGCTTTTTAGGTGCATCTGGTGCGTATACTAGATTGAAAAAGAAAGCAGCTCCAGAATCGAGCCATAGGGCTTGTAAAAGTTCAGTGGACTTGGTACGGTTATGAGGATGCAACATGGGAGCATGAAGATGCCATGCGGGCAGAGTACCCGCATCGTTTTGAAGATTTTGGAAATATTGTTGTTGTTGTGTAAGTAAGTTGCACTGAGGATAGTGCAAAAATAAAGGGAGGGGATTGTAACACCCCAAGGTAGAGCCCCTGCTGAATTGTAATTATATTTATAGGTTGGTGAGCCAAGTGTTTATAAGCTGAAGAATTCTATGTTTATTAGTCCATAGAGCCTAGATGCTTAAGGCCATGAGATTGATTTTTGTATATGTAAATGCAATATCATTAACAAAATCACACTGCTGCTTGTAGACCGACCACGAAGAAAAAATATGGGGGACTAAGCTCCACTAGGTAGGGTAAGGGAGGGGGATAAGTGTCTAGGCCTAGGGGCTAAGCTAGAGGGGTTACCTCTAAGGGAATAATATTTTATTATTGTTTCCTAAAGGCTAAGGTGGACATGATAAGTGTTGTCCTAAGTTCATGGGAAAGGGAACGAGTGCAAAGTGGAACTCATGCGGCTTCATGAAGAGATGTGTCAACCTGGGTGCATGCAGTTTATAGATGGGAAAGACTGCTCGTTGGGGGTTCACTTCCCATTCTAGAGTTTCTCCCCATCCTTGTGTCAGGACGAGTCTCAAGTTTCCTCATGACCCGTACGATTCTCTGGAAGTCTGTCACCCTTCCCGATTCATCTAGGAATTCATGCTCACACTTGCACCTTGTGTGAGTTGTGTTGTGACTTAACAGTTTGTTGTTGCTGCCATCACCTGAGCTATACCGAGCCTTGATGCTTCCATCACCCTTACTGGACTTGACTTAGAAGCTGGACTGAAGAAGTAGGTTTCCAGGCCTGTGGTTTGAAGAGGCGGGTTGTCAGGCCCGTGGATTGAAGAAGCAGGTTGTCATGCATGCAAGAAATTCTCTCCAGGTGAGAGAGGTTGTTGGGGAAGTGATTTTTCCATAGGGAGACCAAATACAACTATAGTGCTCAGAGAATTCTTGTTCGATCTGTTGTTGAAGCCCTAGAAGGGAAGTGGGGTAGCCGAAGGATTGTTGAATAGAGAAGGGGAACACTTCCTGGGGTGGGACATACATGTGGGGAATGAGAGGCTATAGGTTGTTAGTGTGAGATGACCCTAGGAAATAATCCTTCCTGTTGACCTATGCGACTTTCCTGTTTCCCTTGTCAAGCCTAGGAATCCCTTGCCCGATGGAGTTTAGTCCCAGCTCAGGGGTGAGCCACTATTGAGCATGATGAGCAACATGGTCTAAGGCTGGGAGGTTCGTGGAAGGTATGAAAGTAGTTTGGTGGTCATCTATTGAAATATAAGTTCCAAATCTATGTTAATTGTATATTTTGTAATTGTACATGTGTTATAACTTGATGAGTAATGCCTGGATATATCAACTATGTTGTGTGTGTAGGATTATTGTTATTTTCGCATTCATGATATGGATTTTATGAGAAGAACAAAATGAATACAGATTATTAAAATATGCTTAACAAAGAATAACAGAGATACAGTAAAACTAGTTTTCTATTCAATAAGGAAATAAGTTGAAACTGTAAAATCCAGCGGAAAACAAGCTTGCTAGAATGGCGACGACTTATCTCTGAGAAGAGATGTGACGACTGTGCTCATTCGCAAGAAGATGATTGCAATGAGGATCTAAAGGAATTTTTACATTAAATAGGAATTTCAAAAACTCTATGCATCCAAAAACCTAACCCTAGGATATGAAGCTCCAAAAGTCATGTGGGTCCCATTTGGGTAAGTTAGTACATCAACTTCTCGGGGTCGTAACTTTTGCATACGATCTCTATTTTAGGCGCACGATAGCCCATTGGAAATATATCATCGAGGAGATTCATTTTGGGGCATAAATCAAAGTCTTTGGCTATCATTTAGAAGCTTGATCCAGAAAAACCTTCATTTAGGCCCTTAAAATGGCCCGGAAGTTAAAAACTGCTAAAAATAGTAAATTGCTAGAAAATTGTTTTGAGCGAGTTGGAAAGGTGGGTGGCCACCGATATCCACCTGGATCAATACTCCCTCCTTAGAAATAAATTTTATCTATTGCGTTGAGTTCCCCCATCAAATGAGGAAATTTCTGTTGAATTTGGCCCTAGGTGAGCCACTTGCCTTGGTGCAGGAGCTGCCTTGCTTTGTGTTATGAACATAAATATACATATAAAATAGATATTCATAACATAATAGTTAATTAATAAATAATAATTATTAATAATGAAAGGTCATGTCTCAAAGGACATGACTATTGGTCAAGGGAACCCTTGCATGGGTATATAAACGAGTCCTCATTCTCAATTGCAATCATCTTATCTTATCTATTCATATTTTATACATTATTCCTACATGTATTACTATGTTATATTTCAGCACATAGATAAGATAAGGTAAGATGATTACAATTGAGAATGAGGGCTCATTTATATACCCACGCGGGAGTGCCCTTAACCTTTAGTCATGTCCTTTGAGACATGACCTTTCATTATTAATAATTATTATTTATTAATTAATTATTATGTTATGAATATATATTTTATATGTATATTTATGTTCATAACACTTTGACAACTCAATAAAGTTGGATCCTTTGTTATAGAGTGCCCTTGATTTGTGTGTCCACAATTTGATCATTAGCTTCCTGTTTCATGCAGTCAAGGTTGAGCTCTGTTGGTGTCAACTACTCTTCTATATCTAAGGTGTACAATAATGGTGCAAAATATGGCTGAAGTAGAGCCACATTGAAGACTGGGTGCAAGTCAAGGAAAGGGGGAATGTTGAGATCAAAAGCATTGTCACCCAACATCTTGGTGATGGTGTATGACCCATAATGGAGTGGGTGAAGCTTCCGATGGGGCCCTGTAAGGTGTTCATTTTGCAAGTGCAACCAAACTTTGTCTCCCACTTGAAACTTATGTGGCACCCGATGTTGATCATGACACTGCTTGTGCCTGGCATTACACTTTTGTAGAATATCCTGAACATATTGGAGGATGTGCTGGATCCACTCAATGAACCATGTGTTTTTGTCAGCTTCTGGTGGAGCAGGGGACGAGTCGGCCAAGGTGGTCACCAGGGGTAGTGAAACATCCATGGGGCCCAATGGTTGGAATCCCAACCCCACCTAAAAGGGGCTATGGCTAGTTGAGTTATGTAGGGATCGATTGTATCTATGCTGGACATAGGGAATACTCTCATCCCATGTGTGGAGGTGTTTTGAATTGTAAATGAACAGGATATGTAAGATCATCTGATTGACAACCTCAGTTTGGCCATATGTCTGGGGGTGGAAGGCAGTCGATTTGGTGAGCTTAGTATCTAGTAGTGAACAAAGGCTCGACCAGAATGTGCTGAGGAACCGACTGTCACGGTTTGAGATACTGGTTTGTGGGATCCCAAAATGTACCCATACTCGTTCAATGAAGAGCTTGGCAGTGGCTTCTGCTGTGATGTTCTTCTTACAGGCGGCTAAAATCAATATCTTGGAAAAGCGATCAACAACCACAAAACACAGTCATTTCCACTCTTGGTGGGCAAGAGGCCCGACATGTACTCCATTGAGATGGATTCCCACGGTCTTTCAGGAGTAGGCAGAGGGGTGTACAGGCCCTGTTTCTTAGTGGTCATTTTGGAAATATCGTAGGTGATGCAGAACCTGATATACTTGCCGACATCCTATTGAAGTTTTGGCCGGTAGAAATGTTTCTCTAGCACTGCCACTATCTTTGCGGCGCCAAAGTGTCCTGCCACCCAACTGTAGTGAGCTTTCCAAATCAACTTCTCACGCTCGCTCGATGGAACACAGAGATGGCCCAGATGACACAACAACCCATATTGAATATGGAAATTAGCAACCACTAAGTTGGTGCCCAACATTTGGTAGGTGGTGGAGAAGTCAGGGTCTGTCTCGTAGATGTGGGGCCATCCAGAGGTCTTGTGGCCACAAGAGTCTAGCACTGTGGTGAGTGTCACAACTAGAGGTCAGCTGAGGAAATCAACATCTTGGTTGGTACTTCCTATTTTATACTTGATATTGAGGTGGAACTCTTGTAAGTATGTGGAACACTTCTCATGATGGTCATTTTGCAATTTTCCTTGGGTTTGCATGAACTATAGTGGCTTGTGATCAGTGTGGATGACTGTCTCCTTCCGAAGAATGTAATGTTTCCATTGGCAGCAGGATTTCAAAATGGAGTACATTTCTTTGTCTTAAGTAGGGTACTTACAAACAACATCTGATATTGTCTCACTATGATATGCCATGGGGTGGCCGTGTTGAGTAAGAACGACGCCCACAACATAGTCTGAAGCATCTATCTCGATCTCAAAGGGATGTTGCAGGTCTGGTAATGAAAGTACTGGGGATGAGCACAAAATATTCTTCAATTCATCGAAGGCTTGTTTTTGGGACAAGCCCCACACAAATTTTTCCTTACCTCCACCCCTAGTTACTTGGCTGAGGGCCCATGCAATATGAGATAATCCCAACACGAACCTGCGATAGAAATTGGCGAGGCCCAAGAAGCTCCAAATTTTAGTGAGTGTGGTTGGGGCTGGCCAGTCACGGATGACCTGGATCTTGGCTGGATCCACATGCACACCATTTCAATCAACTATGTAGCCTAAGTAATGGACCATGTCCATGCCGAAGGAGAATTTTTCCAAGTTTGCATATAGTTTGTGCTGCCGCAGGGCATGCATAACCTATTGAATATGTTGCAAGTGTTTTGCCAAGGTCTTGCTTTAGATGAGGATGTCATAAAGATACACCACTACAAAATTATTAGTGAAAGGTCGTAGGATATCGTCTGTCATTCTCATAAAAGTTTCTGGAGCATTGTGAAACCAAAGGGCATGACCATCCATTCAAAAAGACCTTCTTTTGAATTGAAGGTGGTCTTCCATACATCTGTCTATTATATTGGGACATGGTGGTAGCTAGACTTCTGATCAATCTTACTGAATTATTTGGCCCCCGTGAGCTGATCAAGGAGGTTGTCGATTCAGGGAATCGGGTACTGGTTTCAGATTGTGATTTTATTCAGGGACCAGTAATCAATAAAGATTTGTCAGGTCCCATCTTTCTTCTGCACTAGCATAATTGGGCTCCCACAAGATGATGATATGGGACGCATGTTCCCCTTGTAGACCAGTTCTTGGATCTTCCTCTTGATCTCCTCATTTTATAACAGAGAGCGGTGGTAGACTGGACCATTAGGTAGCGGTACACCTAGGGTCAGATTGATGGGATGCTTGACTTGCATTGCAGAGGTACCCCAGTAGGAGAGGAGAAGATATCTGAGTATTCTTCCATGAATGGAAGAGGCACTTGCCTTCTTCTGGCTCGTCTCGTTCACCAGGCTGGAGATTGGTGATAGCAACGATGGCACTAGGTTCCACGTCAATGATCCGTCTTCCTCTTTCTGGTTCTGACTCAGAGTCAGAACCGACATTTGATTTAGAGGCTTTCACTTCGTCCACCAGCGACAACTTTGAGCGAAAGTCAACAGTTTTATGCTAATGGATATTATGGAAGTCGCACCACTTCCCGGTATCTTTCTTTGTCTTTCCAGTGTCCTTATTTTCTTGCGGGTTGGACTGGTTGTCCTGATATTGTCCATCTTTTCTCTATCCTTTGTTTTGTGGCTTGCGACCACCCCTTCCTGGCTTTTGCTATGAGGGGTTCCCAGGCCCAAATTGTCGTGTATTTTGTTTGAGCTTCTACTCCATTTTGACTACATATCAATAGGCCGCGCCCAAGGATGAGATGTCCATAAATTACATTTCGGTCTGGATGTATCTATGTAGAGCACCGTGATACTTGAGCACCAGATGTCACTCTGAATCTTTGATACCTAGCTTGGTGTGCAAGGTATGGAAGATATTTGTGAACTCTAGCAATGCTTGGTCTCTTTCTTGCCACAGTGTGGTCCATTTGGTATACAAGTCGTCATAACTTCCGAAAGGGTAATATTGTTCCTTAATAGCATCCCTAAAGGATTCCCAGGTGGTCATGATTGTAAATAATGAGGGTTCCTCTATTTTATTTTGATTATTGAAATTTTCCCACCAATATTTGACATGGGGAACAACTTTGAGGAGTGAAAACGTAATCTTTTCTCTATTTGAAAAGTTATGGAAAGAAAAATACCCTTCTAGTAGATTCAACCGCTTGTCTACAAAATTTGCGTCTATCTAACCTTCAAATATATAGAAGTTTATTTTTACCTTGAAGGGGGTGGCGCCTCTGCCCGAGGAACATGCGTCACATGTTGGTAGTCGCCGAAGGATTTGCGCGAAACTATCCATCATCTCGTTCCTCTGTTGCGTGAGGGATTCCTCAAGAAAATTTTTGAAAGGATATCCTGTCCCATCATCTTTCTTTTGTCATTCCATGAGAGGTCGCTTGGGCATTCGAGAGATTTTTTCTTCAAGAGAAAAAACCTCGAGACCCAATTCTTTGTACCCTGACCTCATTGGGGATATGCATTAAGACGACAAGGAGAAGACCGCTCTGATACCACTGCTCCAGATTTTATTAGAAGAACGAAATGAATACAAATTATTAAATATTCTTAACATAGACTAACAAAGATACAGTAAAAATGGTTTTCTATTCAATAAGGAAATAAGCTGAAACTGTAAAATGCAACGGAAAACAAGCTTGTTGGAATGGTGACGGCTTATCTTTGAGAAGAGATGTGAAAACTACACTCATTCGCAAGAAGATGATTATAATGAGGATCTCAAGGACTTTTTAAAATAAACAGGAATGTCAAAAACCTTAGACATTTAAAAACCTAACCCTAGGAGATGAAGCACCAAAAGTCATGTGGGCCCCGTTTGGGTAAGTTAGTACATCAACTTCCCGGGGTCATAACTTTTACATACGATCTTTGTTTTAGGCACACAATAACCCATTGGAAAGGTATCATCGAGGAGATTCATTTTGGGGGCTCAATTAGAGTCTTTAGCTCTCATTGAGAATATAAATCCTGAAAAACCTTCATTTAGGCCCTCAAAATGGCCTCGGAAGTTAAAAACTGCTAAAAATAATAAATTGCCAGAATTGCAAGAAAACTGTTTTCAACGAGTTGGAAAAGGTGGGTGGCCATCAATATCCAACTCTATCAATTGATATGTGTATGGTTATAATATTTTTTCTATATGCATATTTTTTCAGTATGTTTCGTCTGTGGCATGGACATAACGATGTAACTGTTAATTGTGTTAGATATGCATGCATACAAATTTACAAAGTGGTATCAGAGCATAAAGGTTATTCGGTGGCATGGTCTGTCCTATTGGGTTGATGGTTGGGGATGTCACAATTTTGTGTCATAACTAAGTGAAAAATCCAAGGAGTGGTGTTGCCCGACTTGTTGGTGGTTAAGGATGTTACAGATCCCAAGTCTAGTTCTCAAGGAGGGAGTTGCACTCCTCTTGCATGGTGGATTCCCAAAAGTGATTTCTAGCAGCCTCACCATAGGACTATGGATCGAAAGACCAAACCAAGAAAATATGCATGGGTGGCATTGATTCAGTGGCAGTGAGTGCAAGAGGAGGCTCCCCAAAATTAGATTGATTCCTCCTAGTATTAGATGGATCCCCAACAAGAACTCCTTAATCCTGAAGAGTAGTCTTGGCCCACTTGGGCCTCGGGTCTGGCTCTGCAATTGCATCTGCGTGCAATGAATCTGCATATGATTGTACTGAATCGGTATCTAAATCATCTGAATCCTCTAAATCAGAACTCTCATATGAATAAGAGTTGACATGTGCATGCTCTTCATCTATGACAGGTGGAAGAAAAAAAGTGTCTACATGTGGCTGATGAGGTACATGCGAGAGACTTTCCTCGAATTGGACACTCCACTCAATGATGATTTGGTCTGAGGAAATATAAATGAGTCTGTATCCCTTCAAACCATCAGGGTATCCAACAAAGATACACTATGTGTTATGTGGATCAAGTTCCTTCCTCTTCTCAGAGGGAATCCTGGCCCATTCACGAGAACTGAATATACAAAAGTGGGTCACTTCCAGTTTGAGGCTGCTCCAAGCCTTGTAGGGGGTTTTATCCTTGACAAATATATGGGGAGATCTGTTTTGGATGTAGGTTT
>JASDQU010244930.1:37372-55406 GCA_032191745.1 Picea mariana
AGATGGGGAACCTTTGTGTATTGAAGGAAGAAAGAGTTAGTTGATAAGGGAGGCTCATACCTCTAAGGTTGTTGGACATTTTGGTATCATGAACATTGAGGCTAACTTGTAGAGGTATGTTTATTGACCCAAGATGCAAGAAAAGGTAGCTAGGTTTATCATAAGTTCTATATTGGTTGTATTGGGAGGCCTAGTAAAAAAACACAAGCACAATACAATACACTTCCAATCCCTACAAGGACATGGGAAAGCATATCTGTGGACTTTGTTGGGATTTTCTAAGGAAAAATAGAGGGCATTAATTCTTGTATGTGGCGATTGATAGGTTCAATAAGATGTGCATTAATATATCTTGTAAGAAGACCATCAAAGTATAAGACACTACAATCTTGTTCTTTAAAAGGGTCTTGGTGCACTTTGGGATCCTAAGGAGCATCATTTCTGATAAAGATACTAGATTTCTCATTACATTTTGGACTTCATTATGGGAGAATTTGGATACTAAATTGAAGAGATCCATTGTCTTCAACCCACACATGATGACCAAAAATAGGTGGTGAGTATGACTTTAGTTCAATGATGGAGAAATTTTAATTAGAAGCATCCAAGGATCAAGGATGAAAATCTAATTTACATACAGCATTCCTATAACATGGTTGCACACACTTCCAATAGAAAGTTCACTTTTGAAACTTTTTTGGGATATCTTCGACCATCACCATTGGATATTGAATATGGATAACCTGAAGCAAGGGTGTCTACATCATGTGATGCATTGAAGACGTAAAATTTCATATGCAATATCAAGTAGATAGACCTATAGGTTTAGGAGAAACTAAATAATTCTCGGGAGAAATACAATGTTGGACATGATCAATATAGGGTTGAAAAAACCTCCAAAATAGGAGACAAAGTTTGGTTAAACCTCCAAAAGGAAAGGTTATATAGACCATGAAAGAAGATCAATGCCTCAAGATAAAAACCCTTTGAAGTGTTGGGGAAGGTATGAAATAATGCATACAAATTATTTTTTCGACACTATATGCATATTTACTTGGTGGTAAATGTAGATAATATGAAATTGTATCACCCATCCATGCTTGATGAGGACGAAGAAGGCCAAGTCTTATTTTCAATAGAAGTTTGGGTGTCATACGCACACCAAAATTATTAGAGGATATAATTTTGCAAAAGTAGATCAAAATGACTCGAACGGGTCAACAAGAACTCTTGTAGGTGGGATTGAAGGTACACTTACCAACCAATTCCAAATGACATGCCAAGGAGAAAGATAATGAATTCTTTCCTCGTCTCCTTTAAAACTAAAGCTTTTAAAGATCAAAAGCCCTCATGAAATGGGGAGGGATAATCCAAAATGGATCTAAATATTTATCCAATGAAATTATCAATGCTCCAAAATGGGTAAGATAGAATTTTGGAGCAAGAATGGTTGGTTTGGGTTAGATATGAAAATCACATTAATAAACTAGAACTAGAAATCTTCTCGTTAGGGGTTAAAAAAGTGAACTTTTTGGATCTCATACATTAAATAAAATAGCCCTAGGGGTCCTCACTACATTCTTTAGGTTGATATCTTTCAAACAATAGTTCATTTTTGTCAAACATAGTTTATATGAAAAAGTTAAGCCCCCAATAGGTCCAAGTGGTAGCAATTTCAATGCACCATGATTCAACCATGAGGAGTTAATAACATATGAGAATCTACTAGATACTTCTAGAAGCATCAAGATTCAAGGGGGTTTTGTAACCATAACTTTCTCTATAAAAAACGTAACAGGAGGAGGGAAAATGGTTCACTTTCTTGAGCCTCCATCATTGTTCCATCATATGCGTAGTGAGTGGAGATACTAATATTGTAGTGAGGGAGAAGCAATATGTAGAGGACTATTGCAGACCATAGTGTCTCATAGCTTCATTTTGAGTTTGGACCACTTTGTAATCTGTATTATAATCTTCCCTATATAAAAGGGAAAAGGCACAAGGCTTCATTTATGGCTGGTTTTTCCCACATCAAGTTTTTGAGGGTGAATTATTCTGTTCCAATGTGCAACTTTGCTATTGTAGTTCTATTTTCATGTCATAACAATGAAACAATTCATTTGGTGTGTTTTCTTGTCAAATCACTGAAATACAAAAATAATTATATAGTCACGCATAGGCTCATTATAGTAGTTGTGGTTGTAGCTTTGTTTGGTGAGCCAATCATTAGGATGTCCAAGGTGGTCTATAGATCAATGTTGCTTCTTTTTGCATGTGTGCCTGGTGTAAGACACATTGTTCATGGGAAGACCATCTTGTTGAATGTGTTGTTTGGTGCATTTGTTGAGCCTTCAACACCGTTGCCAAAAAATCACTCGGTTATATCCCTTAGGTTCAGGCTTTCTTGGAGCATTCTTATTGATCTCAAACACTCTTCCCTTTATAACATATTAGCTGGTAATCTTGAGCACATGATGCTACATGGACAACCCTAGTGCCTAACATGTGGTACTAAGAGGGAAAGCAAGGAGATTGGAGAATCCTTTAGGTAGAGATTGGAGAATTACTTGATAGATGTAATACAATATCATGTTTATGTTGTTGTTTGGGTCACCTTTGATGTTTGGGGAAAACAATATGCACCCTGAAGTAGAGCATTTAATGTTGTATACACTTGGATATATATTGACTGATTTAAAGGTGTTTTAGATCAAATGGTATATATTTGTATACAACATTAAATGCTTTGTTGTGGGGTGCATATTGATAGCGGATGCTTAGTGCACATGAACACCTTAGGGTATGGTATAAATTTGGCATGCACTCCTACATGTCAAGCATTTTTTTTATGACGGGTTTCTTTTCAAAATTACTCTTCATGCATAACGTTTTATATTTATTGTTGCATGTCTTTTAAATATTATATTCACTGAGATCTTTTGGAATAAAAGAAGAGATAAAATAGTTCACTAATATAATATGTTATTATATAGTCACAATTTCCAAGACCCTCATATACTCAGAATTTATGTTCAAACAATAAAAGTATGACAATGCTCATTTCAAAAAACATCGTGCAATTGCAATTTTATATCAAACATCCATGAACCTTATCTATTTGAGTTTGAAAACAAATTTGGGAACTTATATGCGCTGACCAATATTCTTGAATCTTGATGTTTTATTCTCAGCATTCAGTTTTCAGCACGTGGGATCGCAGATGTGACAAAGATGAGTTTTTACCAGCACGCCCAAAGACCCACTATGGGCACAATCTGTTACTTTGTGCGGTAGGAATCATAATTTATAACCCCCTAGCCCTGATCTTTTTTTCCCTCTCAGGCTTAAGCCTACAGGCTACGAGATTGCATCATCATGGCTCAAAATGAAAAGAGAGCCTCTACGCACTTGACCATATATTACTTGGGAGGGGGCCTCTCCGGAAAGAATAAGTGAAGAGTAGTGAGAGAGATTAAACCTATTGAAATATCTCCTCTACATTTATGCCACTTGAAAGATTCACTTAGCAAACACCTACAAGTTAGTTTCTTTATTTAACCCTTCCAATCCTTGCTAGATCAAATCGACGATCTGGTTCTTTGGATTGTTGTCTCATGTAAGTTCCAATTTTCATGATGAACAAGCTACATTGAGAATCATGGGATGGAGAAGAACTTTTTCTAGCTATAGTATGTCCAAAAACCCAACATAGCATAAAAAAACACCTAGTCACAGTGATAAGTATACATTATATATATATATATATATAGGTACGTCTAAATTTTCAACTTACCTATCTATTTGAGGGTTTTAAAATTAAGTGGATGTAAATATTTTTTAGGGTTTTAAAATTAAGTGGATGTAAATATTGACGTGTAAATTTTTAAATTGCCCATATTTAACGACTAAAAAAGAAAAAACTAGTATTTACCAGTAAAATTTAACCAACACTACCTTAGAACCTGGGGACTCAACACGTGGCAACAACAGGGGTATGGAAGATAGCGGAAAATACGCCATACTTAACGTACATAATATTATATGTTTATGTTGATCTGGTCACCTTGCATTTTCTAATGTCGGCCTCGACGGGGCTGCAAAGTGTACCCCATCGTGCCCCTTGATAGCAAATTCTTTTCAATATATACTCAAGGCTCACCCTCTAAATTGCCACTCATCCATTCGACTCAATAAGCTAAGAGCACTCTCCCTCTCTGTGCGCAAATTTAAATTTTCAGGGTCTTCTCGTGATTTTCGAGTTGGTGCCGAGTTCGATTCTGGTGATTTACAGTCAACTCCATCATGGCAGTTAACTCATCCATGGATTCGACGGCTGCAGAACAAGAAAATTCTCCTGAGGAAGTGGTTCCTCCTTCTCCGGCCACTGAGGCCCCTGCTGAAACAAAGCAGGCCGACGAGTCCAAGGCCGAGGCTGCCAATGAGAAGAAGTCTAAGGCTCCTAAGGAGAGGAAGCCCAGGGATTCCAATAGAACCAAGGCATGACCTACTCATCCCCCATACTTCGAGGTATTCTTTAACCAACAAACTCTGTAAATTTAATGGAGCCTGTTTGTTATTATGATATTAGATCGTATTATTTAATACATATTTAATTATTGGTACCATCATTTGTTTGTTTGTAGATGATCAAAGAGGCGATATGTGCACTGAAGGAGAGGGGAGTTTCAAGTCCCATGGCCATTGCCAAGTACATGGAGTCGAAGCACAATACGCTTCTAGCTAATTTTAAGAAGATTCTCGCCGTTCAGATCAAGAAGTTAGTATCGTCCGATAAGCTAACCAAGGTTAAGGCATCCTTTAAGTTGTCAGAGAATGCTAAGAAAGAGCTCACCAAGAAGAATCAGATTGACAAGAAAACCTCCATTCCTGCAGCTAAAACCGTCAAGAGGGAAATTGTGAAGAAAACCACCAGGCTTGCTGCCAAAACCTCTAAGACTTCAGCGTCTACTAAGGTTGTGAAACCTGCATCGAAGCCAAAGATCGGCAAGAAGGCCGACAAGTCTACTGGTGGCAAGGCCCCTGCCACTAAAGCAGCCAAGGCTGCTAAACCAGTGGCTGCAGCAGCTAAGAAACTAGTGGCCGTGAAGAAGTTTGCTGCTTCGACAAAGGCAAAGCCAGCTGAGAAGGCCGCTAAGCCCAAGTCTATCAAGTCCGCCAAATCTCCTGCTGCAAAATCTAAGACCAAGGCCCCTTCAGCTCCAGCATCGAAGAAGACCAAGAAGTCAGCCAATTGATTTGATTTGATTTGTTAGTATAACCTTTAGAAAAACAAAAATATTCATGTACATTTATTTTTTCTTCTCTTGCATTTGGAGTTGGAGGGCTTGCTAGCAGGGTTCAAAATTGAACACGTAAGAGCCCGTCAAAGGCCTTCCAACACACCCTAGAAGTAGGATTGAAAATATAATAGTCAAAAAAAATGTTTGTTTTTATTTTTGCTAATTATTTAAGAAATATAAAATAAATTTTAAAATTTCACGTGAAGTGGGTTCGGGTTGTCACTGACACACAATCACTGTCCTATTGCACTTAATAAACATAAAGATGAAAAAATTGTGTTGTTGTCCGAGCGTCGAGGTTCTTAAAAGAACACATTTTTCGAGGAAAACTTTGAATTTGGATGGTGGACCATGCCCTAATGGCGTTGAATCGAAGAGTTTAAGTTCAAAAGCCCAGTGGTTGGTTCTAGAGAATTTCTTCCTTGATCAGCCTAGTGTACCCAAAGCTTGTGTAGAGAATTCTGATGCGCTCTTAAACATTCTCAGCGTGTGTCACCAGGCCGCAGGAAACCGATGGGCTAATTTCTTGGCAGTGGAATTCTTTCGGGGGCAATTTATCACTTCATTTTTTCAATTTACACAGACAAATCTTCAATCTTGGTGGTTGTTATAATATACACATAAAGGTTAAATTTTATTGATCCATTTTAAACTTAAGTTGTTGCGTTCACATCATTTTCTGATCATTGTTCTATTTTTCTTTTCACAACAATCGGGTTTGTTTTTAGTGTAGATGAGATGGATTTTGAAAACGCTATGGGGTTTTGTTTGTTTTTAGTCTAGCATTTTCTAATCATGGTTTTATTTTTCTTTTCACAGCAATGGGGTTTTGTTTGTTTTTAGTCTAGCATTTTCTGATCATGGTTTTATTTTTCTTTTCACAACAATTGGGTTTTGTTTTTAGTGTAGATGAGATGGATTTTGAAAATGCTATGGGGTTTTGTTTGTTGTTAGTCTAGATGGGATGAATTTTGAAAATGTTTTTTTATTTAGTTGTTTTAGTTTGTTTTTAGTATGGATTTTGAAAATGTTTTTTTTATTTAGTTGTTTTATTTCGTAATTAATATAATTGAGATTTTTTTGAGGTGGTAAAATTTATCATAATTTACTTGTTAGTTAAGAGTGAACTATATTTATTACTAATTGTTCAGTAAGTAAATAAAGATTGATGCATCATTTTTATTGGAAAAAAATCATATGCTTAAAATAATCCATTCTCAATAAGAATCAGACTTGCAAAATTGATATCCCTTAACCAAATTCACATAATAAATCATTTTCTAGTTACTGTTGGTTTTTTCTTCTTACTGCAATGGTTTAAAAATGTATTTTGTTTTTATAGTAAGTAAATAAGGATTGATGCATCATTTCTATTGGAAGAAAATCACACCACCTAAAATAATCCATTCTCAATAAGAAACAGACTTGCAGAATTAATATCCCTGAACCATATTCACATAATAAATCATTTTCTAGTTACTGTTGGATTTTTCTTTTTACTGTCATGGTTTAAAAATGTATTTTGTTTTTATAGCAGATTCTTCTAGTTGTTTTGTTAAGTAATTTAAATTCTTTTATCTATATTTAGTTGTTTTATTTTGTAATTTAAATTCTCCTATATTTTATTTAGTTGTGTATTGAAATTAGATTTATTTTTGGAAATTAGTCATTTAGCTGTATATTGATTGAGTTGTTTTGTTTTCTAAGTGACATTTACATTTTTTGGATTAATCATTTGCCATTTGTTCAGATAGCATCTTATTTTTCGCTGATGTGAAATTTTTCATTTTATAACCATGATTAAAAAGTGTTTTTACTATCTTCTAATTAGCTGTGTTTTGTTTTGTAATTAACGTTTACTTGGTTTTTTTTATGCATAGACCACTTTGCTATGTTTATATAGTAGATAATTTTCTGATTATTGGCATAATTTTTTTAAGGATGATAAAAAATTAGTTGTGCTCTCTTTTGTTTAACTATTATATCTTTTATGAGGTGCTTTCTTCTGTAATTGATATCCACTTTTCTTGACATAATGGTAAGCTTTTATGATAGCTGACAAACTATAATTTCTCTGTAAACACGGTTAAGCTGCATCTCTGTAATATGCATTCTACTTTGGTTTTATGCATTGGTTGTTCATTCCCTCCGGATGATTGACAACGGTGCCTAAGAATCGTGGGAAAGGAGTTCTGCACTTGTTGGTGTAGAGTCGAACCAAGTCGTCATGTTTTGCCAGACCCAGCAGATAGACATCTTGCAGGAAGCCAGACGAGGCTCGACCTCTCAACCGCAGAATGCGCATGCAATACCCAACAGATGGACATCGTGCGGGAACCCAAATGAGGCTTGACCCCTCGACCCAAAATGCGCATGCAGAGGGTAATTTATGAGGGAAGTCTTGAGGAACATATACATTTTACCATTGATTTGTCATCTTCAAACCCTCGTCCAAATCGTGCACGCAGAACATGAAGGTCCTCTGGCCACATAATGTGAAGGGACTTGACAGAATATGGATTCATGTAGGAAAGAAGAGCAAATGCGGTCTCATTGGTGGTGCAGAGCAAAGAGAGGAACCCCACCATTCCCACCATCAATCGCTTATCTCGAGTAGGCAACAAATGGGTATCTATACTGATTATGTTTTTTCATGATAATACTAATGTCTTATCCTTTTGTATTCAAACTAAACATAACAGAGCAGAGAACTCTTGCAAAGAAGAGCAAATAGGGTAATGGGTTGTTAAGCTCATTTTTTTTTAAATTTCTCTTACTGCTATTTATTTTGTTGTTGTTTTTGCTATGTCAATGGTTATTTCTCTATTGAGTACAACATGTCTATGCTTTAATTTTTTCTCTGCTTGCAACGTGTTTCTAGATTTTGGATTTTTTAGTTTTGTTTTTGTATTGCTTGCATTTGGTTTCACATGGGAGATGAGATGATAGTTTGCTTGGTTAAACCCTATATCTATGTGCCTGTAGATGTAGAAATATTGTGGAGGGGGTTGGTGAAGGCTGGGTAGTCTGCAGAAGAAAAACACTATCAAATCTACTCTGAAGGATTCTTATTCAAGGTATTTCTCATTTATTCCCCACTAGACTAGATTAAGAGCCCTAAAGAATTTGTGTTATATTTTATTAAAAAAATAGAAGAGTTGTTATAGAAACTTGGAAAAGAAAATTCTTTAGGGCTTTGGGGATATTCTTTCGATCTGCTTTGCTATCTTGGTAGGAGTATCCAATTTTGGAACTGTGTAGTATTCATGTTTGCAATATTTTCTTGTTTTAGTGTTCAAATTTCACTATTTATCCAAGTTTGGACATAGAAAATGAAAACACAATGTGATCTATGTGATAGGTTAGTCTTTGGTTTAAATACTAATATTTTTTTCCTTGAATTTGAAATCTTATTTTTTAACTTTTAGATGTAATATTTGTACATGTATTTTCCCTGTAATATTTGTACATGTATTTTTCCTATTTTGGTATTTCTTGAGCTTTGTTGCTATGGATATTTTTATTTTTTAATCAAAGAAACTTGATGGCGATATTTGTCTCATGTTTTATTTATTATCTTTATTTTTTAATAATAAATTTCTACTGGTTGTTAAACTTAGAAAACAATTTTGCCTCCAAAATTATGCATTTTAACAAGTGCATTTGCTACATTATTTCTGTTCATTTTCTTAGGATCATGTATAAAATCATTTTCCAAGTAATTGCATTTGCTACATTATTTCTGTTCATTTTTATCTATAAAGTCATTTTCCATATAGATAGTCATCTAAGTTTTAACACTAATAATTTTAAGATATTAATAATTTGGATTTACAAATTTCTATATTAGAGATAAATTCGATTAGAAATATAATATTTTATTTCACATATTTTTTTGTGAAGTGTGTACTTAATTTATTGTTGTCAATTAAAACCCACCCTTCAAATTTGATCATTGCTTCCTAGTGTAAACCCTGTTCCATCCATGTTGTATTATATCACAGAGAAAAAAAAAACGGAACGCTTTCAATCTTATAGCGTTTTTACACAGTCTGGACGCCATTTTTACTATCTTTTCTTCGTTGACATTTAAATTGGAGCAGGATTTATTTTTCCGTTCACAAGCCACAAGAAAAGGATAAAATTCAACAAAGTTGAAACTCGTACAAATAGAAAACGAATGGTAAATGGTGATTTGGATGTATTGGAAATGAGTTCTAAATCTATTAACATATTATTTTGTCATGGTTAAGTCAAACATCAAATTGATATCTAAAATTTTCTTTGTGAGATAAGAGTTTTTTGAGTTTCACTTTTTAAGAGGAAATACATTTTTTAAATCATTAAACTTATTCAAATTGCCAAATATTTTAAAATAACATTACATGAAGATAGTCACATATTTATAATAATATATCCATATAACATTATAGGAAGGTAATTTTTCATATCTACATTAATATGATTTTAATATATATTGATGATAGTTATATGAAGGTAATATTTTTTTAATCTACTTTCTTTCATTTTAAGGATGATACAAAGTTAGTTAACAACAAAGCTCAAAGCCATTACAATAATATATTCATAAGATTTCAACATGTCACTTGTGGAAATTTAGTTCAATATGTCATTTGTGAAAATTGAATTTGGGTTGGGAGGATAACAACATTCCTCCCAACAATCTAAACTTAAAATTAACTACTTAACATTAACCTTAACAACATTGATTAATTAATATTTTAACATTAAGATATGAATCTTAAAATTGTAATGAAACCATTTAAATTTAAAAATTAAGATTTAAATTTTTTACTATTTAGTATTTATATTGAACAACTTGACTTGTTATTACAGATTATCATTGTGTTTGGCTTGCCCTTGAAAATAATTAGTTGAAAACATTTCAAGAATGAATTATTTCTAAATATTTCAACAAATGATGGAGAAGTGGGTTTAAGAATTTTTATTTATATTGAACAACTTGACTTGTTATTACACATTATCATTGTGTTTGGCTTGCCCTTGAAAATATTTAGTTGAAAACATTTTAAGATTAAATTATTTCGAAATATTTCAACAAATGATGGAGAAGTGGGTTTAAGAATTTTTTAATTTGAAAGCATGATTATTTGTGTTTATTACTTTATTTTATTTGGAGAGTAAATGTGTTACAAACTGACATTTAAATTTAAATTTGGATGGGTGAAAACACTTATATTTAATTGATTTTTTTATTATTGCGATATAATTAAAATTAATTTATTTTATTTTCATTTGAATAAATGAATATAATTTTTTATAATTTTATTAAGAGATGTTTTTATTATAAACAAATAATGACATTTTTAGAGAATTTATTGAAAATATAATAAAAAATTAATGATATTTTAGAAAAAATTTATCAAAAATATTAGTTTTTTTTTATAAAAACTATGATGGAATATTTTTGGTTTTATATTTTCATTATTATTATTATTATTGTATTTAAGTTTTTTTAATTTTTATGGAGTAGTTATTGTATTTAGTTCTTAGTTTTTAAGATCTTGTTGAGATTTTTTTAGTTTATGGAATTAATCCTTTTTAGATTAAAAAAAACTATATAAACGGATGTTTACTTGATCCAGGAGGATCTCGGTGGCCACCCATCTTGTCCAACTAGCTCAAAACAAATTTTTGGCAACTTACTATTTCTAGTAGTTTTCGAGATCATGAACTTTCATGGACATTTTGAGGGTTTAAACGATGTATTTTCACGATAGGCACCTCAATCATAGTTGAAGGTTTTGATTGAGCCCCCTAAATGAAGCTCCTCATCAAAAAATTTCCAACGAGCTATCATGCGCCCTGAATGGAGATCGTATGCAAAAGTTATGACCCCGAGAAATTGATGTACTAACTTACCCCAACATGAATTTTGGCGGTTCATCTCCTAGGGTTAGGCTTTTGGATGTTTATGGTTTTGGCATTCATGTTTATTGTAAAAAGGCCTTTAGAGCCTCATTGTCCTCATCTTCTTACGAATGAGTGTAGCTGTCACTTCTCTTCTAAGAGATAAACCGCCACCATTCTAACAAGCTTGTTTTCAATCTGCATTTTACAGTTTTTAGTATATTTTGTAAATGTGAATGAACCTACACATATAAGATCTAGCTTGCAAAAATACACAATTTGCAGATAAATGAGAAAAGAGAGAAACAAGAGAGAAAGAATGGAAGAATTCTAATTAACCAAATGAATGAATGATAATTACACATGATATACTCTGTATAAATCAACTAATGTGCACTAAAGGATAAGCCAATGCGCCATAGTGGCGGTCTAGAGTGATCTGGACACACACCGACAGTTATGGGAGTAAACTGCCACCTATTCTAGTCTCTCAAGCAGCTGCAGGAGTTAACTACCACCTAGTTTGAGTTAACTAGTCTCTTAGTCTTCAGTTAACTGAGTGAAACAGAGTGAAGTGAGAAGGAGATAAGGGAATCATGAGTAATGCGTTGGTTTGGTGATAATCCCAAGGACAATGTGCATTAGCTGGTGATGATCCCAATGTGGCATCTAGACTCCACTCAATTGATCAAACTGAAGTGTGAATTGAAGAGAATAATCTCCTAGAATGTAGGAAAATTATTGTTCTCCCTAAACTATAGGAGACTGAATAATGACTAATAAACATAGGGAAAACCTTAGGAAAAAGAAGTCCTAAGTGTGTGTGAAGTATCTCCAACACCCCCCCTGAACATCACTATGGTGAAAATAAAGAATGGGTCCCGACAATGAGGCCATGCTAGGTACCCAAATACAAAAGATACATTGAAATAAATGAGGAAAGAGGGAAAACCTCATGGGAACCCCCCCCCTTCAAAGTATAATATATGTAAAAAGAATAACTGACAGTTGTTAGGAAATTGTGTCCTTCACTCCAAGACGACTGCACAGAGAATGAAACTTATGCTCAGTGAATGTCTTGGTGAAGATTTATGTAGTCTGTTTTGTTGAAGGACATAACTGCATGTCGACGATACCCTCGTGTACTAAGTCCCGGAAGTAGTGCATGTGGATCTATATGTGCTTTGTCTGCTGCCTTTTAATTGGATCTTTGCAGAACTTCCTAGTGCTTTGGTTGTCACACCAAATGACGATCGACTGATGAAACTAGATGCCCAACTCGGTGAGAAATTTTTGTAGCCACATAGCATGAATGGTTATGTGTATTCGGCCTCGACTGAAGATAGAGAAATAGCAACCTGCTTCTTTCTCGGCCAACAGATAGGCCTGGAACCAAGAATGAGTGAGTAACCAGATGTGGAATTGCGATCAATGTTATCGCTAACCCAGTCAGAATCAGTAAACCCGATGAGGTCCAATGTAGAATCTGTTGCATAGTGAATCCCAAAGGTGATGGTTTCATGTACTTATCAAATGATACGCTTTGCAACCTTCCAATGTAGCTCATGCAGCTCCTGCATGAACCTGGAGACTGCTCCAACTGCATAGGAGAGGTCTGGTCTGGAGTGTGTGATATACAACAAGCTCCCCACTCGATGTATGTACAGTGTGTTGTCCACTAGTGGAGTGTCCCTGCCATCCTCAAGTCTGAATTCTGATAGGAAAGGAGTCAGGGAAGACTTGCAGTCTGTCATGTGAAATCTCTTAAGGAGATTTCGTGCATTTTTGGTCTGAGATACTTTGATGCTTGATACATCCTGACTAATCTCGAGTCCAAGGAATAAATGTAGCGGACCCATGTCTTTCATCAAAAACCTATCATGAAGAATCCTCTTGACTGTAGTAATCACTGAATTCGAGCAACCATTGATAAACAAATCATCAACATACATAACTAGGAGTAGAAGTGAATCAGCCGTCCTGAGCATGTAAACGTTCGTGTCTGAATTACAACATACAAAGTTCTATGGCAGTAGGTAGGAGTTCTTCTTGGCATACCATGCCCTCGGGGTCTGCTTGAGGCCATAAAGGTACTTCTTCAATCGACAAAACAAAGATGAATCTCACACAAATCCCTGGGGATACTCCATTTAGATCTCCCCAGAGAAATCGTCGTGAAGTAATGCATTATTCATGTCCATCTAATGGACTTCCCATCCCTTGGATACTGCAATGGAAAGTGCCAAATGTATGGAATCCGTATTCGCTATTGGAGCAAAGATCTCATCACAGTCAATGTCATGCACCTATTGAAATCCTTTGGAAACTAGCCTGACTTTGTATCTACTAACCTGTCCATTCGTTGTGCACTTGGTCATGTAGACCCATCTTCACCTGAAAATTTTCCATCCTGAAGGAAGGGGAACTAGATCCCAAGTTTGGTTCTTGATGAGGGATTTGTACTCCTGTTGCATGGCGGATTCCAAAAAGTGATTTCCAACAACCTCACCATAAGACTGTGGATCGAAAGATCGAACCAAGAAAATATGCTTGGGTGGCATCGATTCAGTGGCAGTGAGTGAAATATGAGGCTCATAGAAATGATTGAGTCCTACTAGTATCAGTTGGATCCCCAACAAGATCTCCTACATCCTGAAGAGTAGTCTTGACCCACTTAGGCCTCAGCTCTGGCTCTGGCTTTGCAACTGCATCTGCGTGCACTGATTCTGCATCTGACTGTACTGAATTTGTATCTAAATCCTTTGAATCCTCTGAATCAAAACTCTCATCTAAAGAAGAGTCAACATGTGCATGCACATCATCTCTGATAGGTGGAAGAACAAAAGTGTTTACATGAGGATGTTGAGGTACATGCAAGACACTTTCCTCGAATTGGACACTCCCATCAATGATGAGTCGTTATGAGGAAAGATCAATGAGTTTTTATCCCTTCACAACGTCGGGGTATCCAACAAAGATATAGTATGTGCTTTGTGGATCAATTTCCTTCCTCTTCTCAGAGGGAATCATGGCCCATGCACGAGAACCGAATATACGAAAGTGGGTCGCTTCTGGTTTGAGGCCGCTCCAAGCCTCGTAGGGGGATTTATCCTTGACAGGTCTATGGGGAGATCTATTTTGGATGTAGGTTGAACAATTAAGTGCTTCAATCCATAATATCCATGGAAGTGACTTTGCATGTAGCATGTAAGATGTCATCTCTTTCAGAGATATATTTTTCCTCTCAACAACTATGTTTTGTTGATGAGTATAGGGAACCATGTGCTGCAACTGAATCCTGACCTCAAGAAAAATATTTTGTATCTCATGGTTGACATAATCCCCCCCATTATATGTTCAGAGGGCTTTGATCTTCTTTCCTGACTTTGTTTCAACAAGGGCTTTGAAATCTTTGAGGTGTTGAAAGACCTCTGATTTTTGCCTGAGAAAGAAAGTCCATGTGAAGCATGAGAAATCATCAACAAAAATGAGCATGTACCTTGATTTACTGATTGATGGATGCATAAAAGGGCCCATTAGATCACTATGGATCATATCTAAAGGAAATGAGGCCTTCTGAGTCTTTCCTTTGTTGAATTTCTCTTGAGGGTGTTTTCCAAGAACACATCCCTCACAAATTCCTTTGGAGAAGTGGATGTCAGGTAGACCTTCAACCATTCCTAGCTTGCTAAGTTGTTGCATATATCTGAAATTTAAATACTCGAACCTTTCATGCCATATCTTACTAATTTCATCAACAGGGGTAAGTAGTAATGCAGAATATGGTTCAATAAATTAAGAAAATGTGTAGAATATGGATTGATGATTTACCTCACTGGTAGAAACCTTGGAATTGGTTTGCATGTCATAGATATCCACAACATCAGGTGTGAATATAACTCTCTTTTCGGTGTCATAGTTTTTCATATGATACACGGAGAGAAGAGTGAAAAAATGTTTGGGAACGTGTAACACATCTTGAAGCTTCCGTTTGTGAGTTCAATTCTTCTTTTTCCTGTAACTTCGACTTGAGATTTGTCCCCCATCAGAATAGGAGGACCTTTGCATGCATCTAAGGAAGAGTATACTTCTTTTGTGGCTTCCATGTGGTGTGATGCACCTAAATCTATGATACAAGCATCAGGAAAGGAGTTGATGGAAATCAAAGCATGGCAATAATTTCCTTTCTTGGGATTCTGATCTTCTGGCTTCTTCTTATTGAAACCCTCAGGGATGCAATCTCCAAGGTTATTTTGTTGAATTATTTGGGGCATTTGATCTATATTTTTCTACATACATGCAGATTCCGGATGGAATCCTTTATGGCAGTAAGTGCCCTTTTCTCCCCTTTTCTTCCCTTTCCTCCTTTGGATATGGAGGAATCGTTGAAGGGTTTTGAGTACCCTTCCTTCTTTGGATTTGCATGTCCCTTCCCTTTTTATTTGTGTTTATATTTCTAATTTTGATGACCTCTACCATCTTGCACAATAAGTGCATGCTCCTTTGGGCCTTTCATTTTTCCCATATTGATGAGTTTTTTCTTCTCTTGTGTTAGAGACTCGATAAAGGCCTCAAGAAAGGGAATCGTCCAGGTGGATCCAGAGGTGAGCCTAAATGAATGAAATGTGAATACAAACACTGAGTATTCTGAACCAAGTTTGGAGAGAATGGTAAGAACCATTTGTTTCTCCTCAAATTTATCAACACCGCAATCCTTGAGTTGCGACAACAAATCCTTATATTTGGTAAATAAATCTTGGATACTCTCGAGGGTTTTTGGATTCAAAGTGACCAATTCCACCTCGAGCATGTGTCCCCTCATCTCGTCCTATTTTCCAAAAATCCCTTCCATGGTGGTCCAAGCTTCATTGGGGATTTTGCAACAAGATATGTGAAAGAGGAGTTCAGGAGAAATGAGATTGCAAATAGTTACAAATGCTTCATCCATTCGATTCAGATACTTGGATTTTTCTATGGATGATATGGGTTTGGTCTCTATGTTCATGGTTAGCCTGTATAATCCTCTGCTCCGAAGATGCACTATCATATTTTCCTTCCATGCAAAGAAATTGTACGATGTAAGAATGAATCCTAGGTGTGTGTGAAGTATCTCCAACATATTTCTTATTTAATAAAAGCCAAGTTTTATTGAATCTATGTTATTCTTCACTCTGTTTTTTTGTTAATATTATAAATCTGTGGTTTCATTTCATTCTTCTCATAAATCCAGATTAGTGGTATCAGAGTGATCTACTCCTTGTTGTTTTTTTTAATTCATGTCCCAGACGTGGCCAGGGTATAGAGAGTTGTGTCTCGAGCTTGTTTCTCTTGAGGACAACTGCTCTCGCATGCCCAAACAAATGTCCATGGTGGGAGAAAATAAAGATGAAGGGACAAAATATCCTTTCAAAATGTTGCTCGAGGAAGCCCTTCAGCAACAAAGGAACTAGAGGATCCTTTAAAAATACTAGTTTTTATTAATAAAAATTAATGATGGTGTGATGGAATCTTTTTGGTTTTATATTTTCACTATTATTATTGCATTTAAGTTTTTTTAATTTTTATGGAGTAGTTAAGATTTAATTTCTAACTATTTTATCTTTATTATTGTATTTAGTTCTTAGTTTTTAAGATCTTGTTGAGATTTTTTTAGTTTATGGAATTAATCATTTTTAGATAAAAAAAAAACTATATAAACCTATTTTTACTTGATCCAGGAGGATCTTGGTGGTCACCCACCTTGTCCAACTAGCTCAAAACATTGTTTTGGAAACTTACTATTTTTAGTAGCTTTTCGGATCATGAACTTTCGTGGACATTTTGAGGGTTTAAATGACTTATTTTTGCGATCAAGCACCCAAATCATAGTTGAAGGTTTTGATTGATCCCCCTAAATGAATCTCCTCATCAATACCTTTCCGACGAGCTATTGTGTTCCCTAAGTGGAGATCGTATGCAAAATTTATGATCCCGAGAAATTGATGTACTAACTTACCCCAACGGGGCCCACATAACTTTTGACGCTTCATCTCCTAGGGTTAAGTTTTTTTATGTTTAGGGTTTTGGCATTCATGTTTATTGTAAAAATTCCTTTAGAACCTCATTGTACTCATCTTCTTACGAATGAGTGTAGTTGTCACATCTCTTCTAAGAGATAAACCGCCACCATTCTAACAAGCTTGTTTTCAGTTTGCATTTTACAGTTTTTAGCATATTTTGTAAATGTGAATGAACCTGCATAGATAAGATATAGCTTGAAAAAGTATGTACACTGTTTACAGAGAAATGAGAAAAGAGAGAAACAAGAGAGAAATAATGGAAGAATTCTAATTAACCAAATGAATGAATGATAATTTACACATGATATACTCTCTGTAAATCAACTAATGTGCACTAAAGGAGAAGACAATGCACCATAGTGGTAGTCTAGAGTGATCTAGACACACACCGATAGTTACAAGAGTAAACTGCCACCTAGTCTAGTCTCTCAAGCAGTTGCGAGAGTTAACTACCACCTAGTTTGAGTTAACTAGTCTCTCAGTCTTTAGTTAATTGAGTGAAATAGAGTGGAGTGAGAAGGAGATCAGGGAATCATGAGTAATGCGCTAGTTTGGTGATAATCCCAAGGATAATGTGCATTAGTTGGTGATGATCCCAATGTGGCATGTAGACTCCACTCAATTGATCAAATTGAAGTGTGAACTGAAGAGAATATTCTCCTAGAATGTAGGAAAAATAATATTCTCCCTAAACTATAGGAAACTGATTAATGACTAATAAACATAGGGAAAACCTTAGGAAAAATAAGTCCTAGGTGTGTTTGAAGTATCTCCAACACCCCC
>JASDQU010244930.1:69182-82393 GCA_032191745.1 Picea mariana
TCCTCCTTTTCTTGCTTCAAGGATTTTGTAGCCTGCTCCTTTTCTTCTTGGGATCGATGAAGTCAAGCCTCTGTTGCATCTTCTAGCCTTCGTAATTGGGCGCGTTCGTCCCCCAATTCTGTAATTTTCAATGAAGAAGACATAGTAGGTACTGCGCAGCTTGAATGAATGGCTTTCTATATCTCCTTCAGCTCCTTCTATATTCTTTCGTACACCACTCCTGCTTTGCTCCATAACACTGAAAGATATCTTCTAAAGCATCCTCCATGGCTGCGATGATTAGATCGACATCATCTTTTGTGAGTGTGGACTTCATCTTGGGCTTACTGGTGCACGCCTTCTTTCTTGCCGAGGGTTTCTATAGGGAAACCTTTCTTTTCTTCGATGTTTCAGCCTTGGTAAGGGGATCCTTTGGTGGTATAACTTTTCCTTTTCCTTTCTTTTCTCCTTCTTCCCCTCCTCTTTCTTGATTTACTTCATCTCCTCCTCCTCCTCTTGCCAGCGAGTGAGGCCCACTTTCCTTCAAGGTGGTGTCCTGCTCAGCAGTCTCTATGTTCTGCACTTCCTCCTTGTTCTTATTTTTCTCCACGCTACTCTGCCCAACATGCTCGACCTGGGTGACCAAGGGGATTCCAATGATGTCGGGGTCGTAGAGTTCTGCATCGTCAACCGGTACAAGGAACTCTACTAGCCATTCTTTGGTGATATCCTCCATGTCTTTGTCGGTCAACTTATAATAGGACTGCAACTCTTCCTTGCTTTCATCCCTACGCGCAGTGATATAAATAAAGTGTCGATCTACATGGAACTTCGCTAGCGGTTTGTACTGGTGCAATGTGTTTGGTGTAATGCGTGGAAATGCCTCAATAGCATGCTTCAACTACTGGTAGTAGGAATGGAACACAACTTTCAACTACCACTGCTTCGACATATCATTTGTATACCACAAGGTGATGAACCTCGCGACCAATGGCTTCGCTAGCTCAACTTCTGGAAATGTTGCTTCTTCCGACATCTGCCAAGTGAAAAATGTGATTAATACCAGCAACCAACTGAAATGGAATTCATAGCCCTGATCCTGTGCTTCGTGGCAGTCTTTCTCGAGTTCGTTGACGAGGTAGCTCGCCCAGTTCATTTGCATCCCCTCCATGCAATTTTCTATGAGGTCTACTATGAATCCTGTGACCTGCGTGGGACGGTTCTTTTTGATGAGATTTCCAACTATAAGCTGACAATCTAGGTGCACTGCACCATCCTATATGGAGGCTACATTGTAGCCTCGCTTTCCCTTTTCTACATCACCACAATCCTCTTTTATGCATTGTGCCCGGGAGCGATCTGAATTCTTCCCTGGGTAGAACTATAGAGGGTCTGGTCCCTGCATGCTCAGTCCTATAATCAAGTGGATCAGTGTTGGATCCATAGTAACCTACCTGTCAAGCCATAGATATCCTCTATGATAGCACGATAGGAGGAGTTTAACACAAGTGTTAACTTCCTGATGTCGTCCAAAGTGTGGGATCTTCATCACATTTAGTATTATGGGCTACACAAGCTCCTTAATCCATGGTTGGTATAATATGTGTGGCTTCTTCCTAGTCGTCTTCATCAAATAACTATGGGGCACGAGCATCACGTAGTTCTTCCTGTCTCCGAGGTTAAAGTCGTTGTTCTTCAAGGTTGGGATCTATCCTAACTGGGGTCCAACTACACGTATCCCCTTCTGGATGTACGTAGTGATAAACATGTATTCAAAGTCACGTGGGATACTGTTGTGGTTAACCACGCCAGCCAAAGGCAGTATGTACTTAGGAAAGACTTACAGGATCTACTTCGTGTTAGCCAGATCATCGTGGTGCTTACTTTTCTTCTCTGTAGCACAAATAGAATGATTTCTAGTCGAGGAGGATGCTAACAGTCCCCCAGGTGAAGATGCCTATATTCCTACATACATAACTCTCTCATCCATGACCTCCACGAGAATCTCCTCCATAGACTTTTATAACATGCTAGGTTCACCCGAAATTCACACTTGTAACCAAATAGATCAGGTAGGCGAATGGAAAATCGAGGTAATCAAATGAGTGGCAAGGTATAGAAAGCGCAACGCGATACAATGGATTCTTTGTTATCTTGGATATTCACGGGTAGCAAAAAATAGTCCTGGCATAGCGTCCGACGGGTTAAATAAACAAGTGTCATAACAGATTCCTCCAACGGGAAGGAGTGCATCCATTAATGTGAATTTGTCCATTGTGGAATGGTATCAATGATCCATTTTATCATAACTACGTTTTCTAGTCATTCTAAGGCGTCATTCTAATGGTTGAGGTGCCTCCAATGGTCATATTGATTCGTCGTGGTGAAGTCCCATTCTGCGTGGTTCTGCTATTCCAACGCAATTCAAGTTCTTTAGATCTACCTCCTGCGAAGTCTTTCTTATGTTTTCTGTAGTTTCCTCCAGCTTAACTTTCTTCCTATTGAGCTTCCTGGCCTTTTTTCCTGTGATCTGAGCTTCTCTAACAATTTTTGGGATCCTCTTTCCATTTTCATTCTTATTCTCTCCTGGTGAAAGGACTTCGCACTTCTGATGCACTCTTACATATTCTGAGGTTAATGTCCCTTCTCTTACTATTTCCGGGGTGGCTATACTTCTTTCTTTCATGGACAGGTTCTTTAAGCCTTCCTATGAACTCCCTTAGTTCTTGATTTTTCTGTTTTGTAGCTTCCTCCTCTGCTTTCCTTCTGATTTGATCCTTCTCAATCCAAGTCTTTCCTAACAAAAGTGGAAAAGGGGTGTTGTTCTCAACAAATCTAATAACTTCAAATTCCTCTTCTTTTGATGTTTCATGAGTAATCATATGTATATTAGTAACTCTGCCACATTAGGTTATCATATTTTCTTTAAACAAGCCTATCCTTCTCAATGAAGGTACCATAGCAGGCTTTCCCATAATTTCCCAAGTGATTTTTGCCATAATATTCACATGTGTTTCTTCATCCAATACACAATCTATGTCAAAGTCTTCTATTCTTGTAATTATGCGTTGTTTTTCTTTCAGGATCTCTGACAAACTGACATCCTTGTGGTCATCCATTGCTTCTTTTAACTGTACTAACATAGTATGAGATTTCTCTAATTTTTTCTCTTTCTAATTCTCTAACATATCCTTAGTCTCTTGACCTTATTTATAGTTTTTGTATTATACCTAGGGAGGTGCCCAATGGGAATGTGGTTATGTATTATTAGTGGAAGTCATTTAATATATGAGAATGTGGTCATTCAATGTAAGGTGGATTAGGTCCACTATATTAATAAAGTCTCACTATGGTAGTTAGATGTAATAAATGTGAGAAGGCTCTCTAGAAGGTTCCTAGGAGATATAGAGAGATATATAAATAAGTGTAAGCAATGTAATGAAACATAGTGAAGAATATCGTGACACTTTCCTTGGCCAAACGAGGGAATAATATTTTGCTCTTTTTGCAGATTTTTTCTAGGAAAAAAAAGAGGGTGGCACACTTCAGGTTCAGATATGAAATTTTTTGTGTATAATTTGGCTAAAACAATTAGATATTTGAATTCCTCTTGGAAAAATACCTGATTTCAAAAACAAATCGGATGAAATGGAGTCCTGGAAATAAAGTTATGAGCATTTTAAATTCAATAGTTTTTCAGGGTTTTTCTGAAAAAAAAAACCGCGATTTTATGTAGTAAGTTATTTCCAAACCCTAGTTTTTGTTGAAGATTTATTCAAAGATGATATTTTTTACTGGAAGAGATGATGGCCCTAGTATTGAAGAAATTATACAATCTCACAAGTCATTATGGAAAGGGCAGTGGAAATATTTTGTAGACTGGGGTTTCAAAGGCGATGCTCACATATGGTGGAAATCATTTCACCATTCCGAGTGGATGTCACTTCTGAGGAAGCACTTGAAAAATTACTTTTAAACAAGTGGTCTCATACAAAGAGTAAGGATAAAGACATCACCAAGACTTTATTTTCATGTGGAAAATTTATATTACAATTTCATGGTTGTATTCATAAAGAAAATGTCATTGTTTCTATTAACCCTAGTTGCAAACGAAATTTTATCAATATTCAGTTGGTTAATAGATTGCAAGTTCCGACAAAGAATATTCAAAGCAAACAGGTTGCAGGTGAAAATGTTAAACTTTTTAAATATTTGAAGCTCAGTATGGATAAATATGTGTTGCATTCATATTTTGAGGCTCTAGATATGGGTGATGAAGACATTGTTTTGGGATATAGATAGAATCAGTGGGTACCATTAATATTAATGTGAAAAAAAAGTTTCTAAAGCTTTGATACAAGAAAAATAAAGTTACATTGCAGGATGTGTCTCTTAGTAAGAAATATGGGCCCATGGAAGCTAGTAAATAAGTTACTGTCGAGTATGAATATGAATCGATGACAGATTCTACAGAAGGAGATCAAGCAAAACCACAAGAAGGACAGAATAGGGAAGATAAGTAGGTCATTGAATCAAAGGCACAAAGTGCTGCATATTTGAAGAAAAAAGAACAGATTCCTACAATTGTTGTATATTGCCATCCACATCATATAGAGACACAATAGTCATCAAGTCAAGGGTGTGAACATCAACACATTTATGCACCAGACAGAAAACGGATCAATAGGTTCATGGAGGACTATTGACACTATGGGAAGAGCTCATGCTACAGAAACAATCCCATGGCAACCCCGACAGGATGTAGAGCAAGATCAAAGTGGCAAGGCAACATATGGACATAGTGTTCAACTTCCATTGGGATGGATGGATGGTTGTACTTGTTACCAATTGGCTACATTTCTTAGTTGATCATATTGTATGGTTTCTTCTCATGTTTCGAGGATGAAACATGTGAAGGGGGGGTGGAATGTAGTATACCTAGGGAGTTAATATGGGGTACCTAGGGAGGTACCCAATGGGAATGTGGTTATGTATTATTGGTGGAAGTCATTTAATATATGAGAATGTGGTCATTCAATGCAAGGTGGATTAGGTCCACTATATTAATAAAGGCCCACTATGGTAGTTAGATGTAATAAATGTGAGAAAACTCTCTAGAAGGTTCCTAGGAGATAGAGAGAGCTATATAAAGAAGTGTAAGCAATGTAATGAAACATAGTGAAGAATATTGTGATTGTATCAAGCATTTCTTGAGGAATGCATTCCTTCCATAAGGAATAATATATGGTGTTACCCTACCTCAAGGGTTTTCTCTATTTCTTGTGTTCCGTATTTGATGAATGGTTCGATGTTTATTATTGGTTTATTATGATATTTATCTTCATATATATATTCAGGTAGTTAACATTTGTCTTGTCTCATGTTCATCTTTTCAACTTTAGCAATCATCCTTGGGAAATCCTCAACCTCGTGACCAATAATTTTACAACAAAGACAAATAGGACCTGTACCAGGGAATTCCTTAGCAAGATGTCCCAGTCTTCTGCACTTATAACATAGTGTCAATCCTCTCTTTCTTTGAAACGATCCCCAGCCTCTCCTGTACTACGCACTGGGATCACAATGTTGGACCTGCAATCTACAAAAATTCTTTCTAGGTTCCTGCATCCACTTATTAGTCAAAAAATTCTTTATATGCATAGGAATAACATATCTTTCTTCATTTCTATAAAAATATATTCAGATCGACTCTTTCTTCTAACTGTGCCCTAGTCTTCAGACTAGGAAAAAATCTATCAAAGATACCTAGATTCATACTTTCGAAGCAAAAATTTCCACTTATCTTACCCTTACCAGAGCACAAAGATTTAAGATCTTACCTCTTTTCTTCAGATTCAGTTTCTTTCGTAGCACAGAGCTTCGCAAGTCAATCAAAATACTGGCACTACAACAACAGATTTACACATAGAGCTTTCTCTTTTCTTTAGTTCCGAGCAATAACAGTTTCAGGTCCCGGAAACAGAACCATTTGTTTGCATAGGGGCAGACCCAGGGTTCAACGCTTCAACAACGCACCAAAATAACCCTAACTACCGGCCCTTTCGGCAACACCTGCAAAGCAGATGAATTCTCACTTGAGGTAGAGGCAGGGGGGGGCTTGCAGGAATCAGGTGTCTACAACCAAGCTGGGACATAGATCTGTGATTACAACACTTAGCAAAGCACTTAGACAACAATAATTATTAGTTCATGTGTCTCATTCACATCGCAGATTAACCCTTATTACAAATCAGCGCAGTAACAATCAAGATCAAACACTTACAATCACTTAGCACATAACATTAGCTCAAATATATAATTTATTCATCTTTAATACCATTAAGCTCTAAGCAAAAACATCAGATGCATTCATTATACATTATAACAACAACACTAAGCAGATAAACAACATATTTCACATCGCACAAAGCACATCTAGACACAAGATATACGTGGTTCACCCTAGTGTGGGGCTACGTCCACCAACTTCCTATATTCTTCTTTATTATTATTCTTCAATATTCTTACATTCTACTGCTCCTGTGCACAAAGCCACAAAGCCAAACTCTGCGGAGGTTAGGAGATATGCGCCTTGTGCGCCAGATCCTTCTTCCCAAAATCAAGTCAAGGAATAGAGCCAACTCCTTAGTAGCATAGAGCCCTACTTTACACAGCCAATTTGCACAAATCCACTTACAATCTCTTGCACTAAGCCAATATTAACACTTACAACATATGGTGCACATAGCCCTCTATCCAGTTAGACTTTTTACATCACTTAGCTACTTATTTATACATTTACAAAAAGTCCTAAACATGGGTAAACCCATGGAATGACATCCCATAACCCGTTACATAAACCCTAAAACCCTTTGTTGGGTCCATAAGCTTGCAAAATGAGTGAGATCCCACGATCACGACTCTTCTTGGGCGCTCCATCTTTGACCACCCTGTCGAAGTCCCAAAAAGTTTCAAACACGACCAATGTTTCCTCAAAACTTGGTCAAGGGCCAACATTCATACACCATCACCAAGCATGTGGATTACAATGGTTTTGAGCTCAACATCCCCCCTTTCCTTGTCCTACACCCAATATTCAACGTGGCATTCCTTCGGCCATATTTCCCACCATGATTGGACACCTCAGAGATAGCAGAGCAGTTGACACCAGCAAAGATCAATCCTGACTGCATGCAACAGGAATCCAATGATCATATTATGGAAACATAGATCAAGGGCACTCAACAACAAAGGATCCAACATTATTGAGTCGTCAAAGCAGGGCATCTCCTGCACCAAGGTAAGTGGCTCACCTGGGGCCAAATTCAGCAAAAATTTCCTCATCTGACGGGGGAACTCAACGAAATGGAGACCATTTCTTCCTAAGGAGGGAGGATTTATCCAAGTGGGTATCAATGGCCACCCACCTTTTCCAACTCGCTCAAAACAGTTTTCTGGCAATTTTGGCAATTTACTATTTTTAGCAGTTTTTAATTTTCGGGGCCATTTTGAGGGCCTAAATGAAGGTTTTTTTAGATCGAGCTTCTCAATAATAGCCAAAGGCTCTAATTGAGCCCCCAAAATGAATCACCTCGATGATACCTTTCTAATAGGCTATCGTTCACCTAAAACGAAGATCATATGCAAAAGTTACGACCCTGGGAAGTTGATGTACTAACTTACCCAAACGGGGCCCACATGAATTTTGGCGCTTCATCTCCTAGGGTTAGGTTTTTGGATGTCTAGGGTTTTTGAAATTCCTGTTTATTGTAAAAATTCCTTTAGAGCCTCATTGTAATCTTCTTCTTGCGAATGAGTGCAACTATCACATCTCTTCTCAGAGATAAGCCACCACCATTCCAACAAGCTTGTTTTCCGCTGCATTTCACAGTTTCAGCATATTTCCTTATTGAACATAAAACCAATTTTACTGTATCTCTGTTATTTTGTGTTAAGCATATTTTAATAATTTTTATTCATTTCGTCCTGCTCATAAAATATAGATAATGACTATACTGAATCGATATCTGAATCATCTGAATCCTCTAAATCATAACTCTCATCTGAAGAAGAGTCGGCATGTGCATGCTCATCATCTCTGACAGGCGGAAGAAGAAAAATGTCTGCATGCGGCTGCTGAGGTACATGCAAGACACTTTCCTTGAATTGGACACTCTGATAAATGATGAGTTGGTCTGAGGAAAGATCAATGAGTCTGTATCCCTTCACACCATCAGGGTATCCAACAAAGATACAGTCTGTGCTTTGTGGATCAAGTGCCTTCCTCTTCTCAGAGGGAATCCTGGCCCATGCACGAGAATCGGTTATACAAAAATGGGTCACTTCTAGTTTGAGGCTGCTCGAAGCCTCGTAGGGTGTTTTATCCTTGACATATCTATGGAGAGATTTGTTTTGGATGTAGGTTGAACAAGTAAGTGCTCCAACCCATAATCTCTATGGAAGTGACTTGTCATGTAGCATGCAAGATGACATCTCTTTCATAGATCTATTTTTCTGCTCANGGAATCCCGGCCCATGCACGTGAACCGAATATACAAAAATGGGTCACTTCCGGTTTGAGGCTACTCCAAGCCTCGTAGGGTGTTTTATCCTTGACATATCTATGGAGAGATTTGTTTTGGATGTAGGTTGAACAAGTAAGTGCTCCAACCCATAATCTCTATGGAAGTGACTTGTCATGTAGCATGCAAGATGACATCTCTTTCATAGATCTATTTTTCTGCTCAAGAAATATGTTTTGTTGTGGAGTATAGGGAACCATGTGCTTCAACTGCATCCCGGCCTCAAGAAAAAGATTATGTATCTCGTGGTTGGCATGATCCCCCCCATTATATGTTTGGAGGGATTTGATCTTCTTTCCTGACTGTGTTTCAACAAGGGCTTTGAAATCTTTGAGGTTTTGAAAGACCTCTGTTTTTTCCTGAGAAATAAAGTCCATGTGAAGCGTGAGAAATCATAAAAAAAAATGAGAATGTACCTTGCTTTATTGATTGATGGATGCATAAAAGGGACCATTAGATCACTATGGATTAGATCTAAAGGAAATGATGCCTTCTGAGTCTTTCCTTTGTCGAATTTCTCTTGAGGGTGTTTTCAAAGAACACATCCCTCATGAATTCTTTTGGATAAGTGGATGTCAGGTAGACCTTCAACCACTCTTGGCTTGCTAAGTTGTTACACATATCTGAAATTCAAATGCTCAAACCTTTCGTGCCATATCCTACTGCTTTCATCAGCATGGGTAAACAATAATGCAAAATATGGTTCAACACATTCAGAAAATGTGTAGAATCTGGATTGATGATTTACCTCACTGGTAGAAACCTTGGAATTGATTTGCATGTCACAGATATCCACAACATCAGGTGTGAATATAAATCTCTTTTTGGTGCCGAAGTTTTTCATATGATACACAAAGAGAAGATTGACAAAAAATTTGGGAACATTTAACACATTCTTGAAGCTTCCATTTGTGGGTTCAATTCTTACTTTGCCCATAACGTCGACTTGAGTGTTATCCCCCATCAGAATAGGAGGACCTTTGCATGCATCTAAGGAAGATTATATTTCTTTTGTGGCTGCCATGTGGTGTGATGCACTTGAATCTACAATCCAAGCATCAAGAGAGGAGTTGATGACAATCAAATCATGGCCAGAATTTCCTTTCTTTGGATTCTGATCTTCTGGCTTCTTCTTCTTGAAACCCTCGGGGATGCAATCTCCAAGGTTATTTTGTTGAAATATTTGGGCCATTTGATCTATATTTTTCTGCATATATGAAGATTCTGTATGGAATCCTTTAAGGCAATAAGTGCATTTCTCCCCTTTTCTTCCTTTTCCTCCTTTGGATCCGGAGGAATCGTTGAAGGGTTTTGAGTACCCTTCCTTATTTGGATTTGAATGTCCCTTCCCTTTGTTTTTGTGTTTAGATTTCTAATTTCGATAACCTCTACCATCTTTCACAGTAAGTGCATGCGCCTTATGGCCTTTTATTTTTCCCATATTGATGAGCTTGTTCTTCTCTTATGTCAGAGACTCAATAAAGGCCTCAAGAGAGGGAATCATCCAGGTGGTTCCGGAGGTGAGCCTAACTGAATGAAATGTGGATACAAACATTGAGTATTCAGAACCAAATTTGGAGAGAATGGTAAGAACCATTTGTTTCTCCTCCTTAAATTTATCAACCCCGCAAGCCTTGAGTTGTGACAACAAATCCTTATATTTAGTAAATAAATCTTGGATATTGTCGAAGGTTTTTGGATCTAAAGTGAGCAATTCCACCTTCAGCATGTGTCCCCTCATCTCGTCCTGTTTTCCAAAAATCCATTCCATGGTGGTCCAGGCTTCATTCGGGGTTTTACAACAAGATATGTGAAAGAGGAGTTCAAGAGAAATGAGATTGAAAATAGTTCCAAATGCTTCAACCATTTGATTCTGATACTTAGATTTTTCTATGGATGATGTGGGTTTGGTCTCTATGTTCATGGTTAGCCTGTATAATCCTCTACTTTGAAGATTCACTATCATCTTTTTCTTCCATGCAAATAAATTGTACAGTGTAAGAATGAATTATTTTGGAAATTCCATTTTTCCCATTGTCTTCAATCTTCGGTACATGCAAAAAGAGTCTAGTGTGTCTTTTTCCTAGAAATTCGTCAGCTCTGATACCATGTAAATGTGAATGAACCTACACAGTTAATATCCATCTAGAAAAAATACATACACAGTTTGCAGAGAAATGAGAAAACACAAAAACATGAGAGAAAGAATGAAATAATTCTAATTAACCAAATGAATGAATGATAATTTGCACTTAACATAATTTGTATAAATCAAATAATGCACATTTTAGGAGAATCCAATGCACCATAGTGGTGGTCTAGATTGATCTGGACACACATCGAAAGTTAAAGTAGTAAACTTCCACCTAGTCTAGTCTCTCAGGCGCATTATTTGGTGATGATGCCAATGTTGCATGGTGATGATCCCAATATGGCATCTAGACTCCACTCAACTGATCAAACTGAAGTGTGAATTGAAGAGTATATTCTCCTAGAATGTAGGAAAATGAATATTCTCCCTAAACTATAGGAGACTGAATAATGACAAATGAACATAGGGAAAACCTTAGGAAAAAGAAGTCCTAGGTGTGTGTGAAGTATCTCCAACATATTTCTTATTTAATAGAAGCCAAGTTTTATTGTATCGATGTTATTCTTCACTATGTTTTTGTGTTAATATTATAAATATGTTGTTTCATTTCGTTTCTCTCATAAATATGGATCAATGGTATTAGAGGAGTCTGTTCCTTGTCATTTTTTTAATTCATGTCCCAAACGTGGCCAGGGTATAGAGAGTTGGGTCTCGATCTTGTTTCTCTTGAGGACAAATGCTCTCGCACTCCCAAGAAGTCGTCCATGGCGGCGAAAATAAAGATGAAGGGACAAAATATCCTTTCAAAATGTTTCTCAAGGAAGCACTTGAGCAAAAAAGAAATGAGTTGATGGAAAACTTTGCACAAATCCTTTGATGACTACCAACAAGCGACACATCCACCTCAAGCGGAGGCGCCACCCCCTTCAAGGTACAAATCAATTTTGATATTCTTATATTTGAAGGTCAAATAGATTTCGATGTCATAGATAAATGGTTAAACCTTCTAGAAGGGTATTTTTCTTTCCACAAATTTTTTGATAGTGAAAAGAATACATTTGCGCTCCTCAAGGCAGTCCCCCATGTCAAAGATTGGTGGGAGACTTTCTGTGGGAAAAGGGAAATAGAGGGATCCACATTATTTGTTGTTGCACCCACATGGGGTTCCTTCAGGGATGATATTAAGGAATAATACTACCTTGTTCAAAGTTATGACGAATTGTATACAAGATGGAACACACTACGACATGAAAGAGACCAAACAATGCCAAAGTTCACTAATGTCTTCCATACCTTGCACACCAAGATGGGTATCAAATATTTTGAGCGACATCTAGTGTTCAATTACTGTGATGGTTTGCATAGATACATCCAAATAGAAATGGAATTTTTGGACATCTCATCCTTGGGCGCGACCTATCGATATGCCATCAAAATCCAAAAGAAGATGAAAAGAAATACGCGACAGTTTGGGTCTGGGAACCTCTCACAGCAGAAGCAGGGAAAGGGAAGCTCCAAACCACAAAAAAAAGGACAGAGCAAAGATGGGAAACCTCAAAACAATCATTCCAATCCATAAGCAAAGAAGTACAATGGGAAGATGAAGAAAGATACCAGGAGGTGGTGTGACTTCCATAAGATCCCCTGGCATAACAATGCTGATTGTCGCTCAAAGAAGTCATTGGTGGCTACGGTAAAAGTCTCTGAATCAAATGTGGATTCTAAATGTGAGTCAGAACAAGAAAAGGGGAGATGAATCATTGATACATAACCCAGTGCCATCATTGCTTCCACAAAGATCCAACCCGATGAACTTGATGGGTCAGATGAAGGAGTGTGCCTCTTTCATTCACAGATGTGGGTAAAAGGCACTCCGTTGCACTTCATCGTTGATAGAAGTATCCAAAAGAACATCATCTCAGTAGAGGTCATCAAGTGGCTAGCCCCACCAACAACACCATGTCAATTTTTCATCAAAACCTGCACATGAGATCTAACTAAAACAAGTACAAACAAAGCTTATCAAGAAAGGAAGAGAGATTCAATATGGAAGAATGAGAAAATATATTCACACTACTCCAATGAGTTTATGATTGATACATAGATGATGATCAATATGATTCAATGAATAAGTGGAATATAGTCATATATAGGACATAACATTTCATAATTAAGAAAATCAATCAAGCAATTATCTTTCCTTAGGAATGCATGCATGAATAATAGTGATGGTCTAAATAGAAAGTCCTAAAATAGAACTAGTTAGTTAACTCCCACTTAACTAGTGTATTGAAAATAGAAATTTCTCCAACATGCCGCACCCACAGCCCTACACCATCAGATGGCTCCATCAAGGAAGCGATCTTCACGTCAACCAGCAGTGCCACCTGTCGTATGGCATCAAGCCATTCAAAGATGAGGTATTGTGTGGCGTTTCTCCCCTTGAAGTTTGTGATGTTATTTTGGGCCAACCTTATTTATGGAAACGTCATGTTGTATATGAGTCTAGGCCTCACAGTGTAATTATTACTTTGAATAGAAAATTGTATAGGATACCC
>JASDQU010244930.1:88025-102315 GCA_032191745.1 Picea mariana
GGGTTTTCTCTATTTCTTGTGTTCCGTATTTGATGAATGGTTCGATGTTTATTATTGGTTTATTATGAGATTTATCTTCATATCTATTCAGGTAGTTAACATTTGTCTTGTCTCATGTTCATCTTTTCAACTTTAGCAATCATCCTTGGGAAATCCTCAACCTCGTGACCAATAAATTTACAACAAAGACAAATAGGACATGTACCAGGGAATTCCTTAGCAAGATGTCCTAGTCTTCTACACTTATAACATAGTGTCAATCCTCTCTTTCTTTGAAACGATTCCCAACCTCTCCTGTACTACGCACTGGGATCACAGTGTTGGACCTGCAATCTGCAAAAATTCTTTCTTGGTTCCTGCATAAACTTATTAGTCCAAAAATTCTTTCTATTCATAGGAATAACATATCTTTCTCCATTTCTATAAAATATATTTAGATCGACTCTTTCTTCTAACTGTTCCCTAGTCTTCAGACTAGGAAAAAATCTATCAAACATACCTAGATTCATACTTTCGAAGCAAAAATTTCCACTTATCTTACCCTTACCAGAGCACAAAGATTTAAGATCTTACCTCTTTTCTTCAGATCCAGTTTCTTTCATAGCACAGAGCTTCACAAGTCAATTAGAATACTGCGCACTACAACAACAGATTTACACATAGAGATTTCTCTTTTCTTTAGTTCTGAGCAATAACAGTTTTAGGTCTCGGAAACAGAACCATTTGTTTTCACAAGGGTAGACCCAGGGTTCAACGCTTCAACAATGCACCAAAAAAAACCTAACTACCTGCCTTTTCGACAACACCTGCGAAGCAAATGAATTCTCACCTGAGGTAGAGGTAGGGGGGGTTGCAGGACTCATGTGTCTACAACCAAGATGGGACATAGATATGTGATTACAACACTTAGCAGAGCAATTAGACAACAATAATTATTAGTTCATGTGTCTCATTCATATCGCAGATTAACCCTTATTACAAATCAATGCAGTAACAATCAAGATCAAGCACTTACAATCACTTAGCACATAACATTAGCTNCAACACCTGCGAAGCAAATGAATTCTCACCTGAGGTAGAGGCAGGGGGGTTGCAGGACTCAGGTGTCTACAACCAAGCTGGGACATAGATATGTGATTACAACACTTAGCAGAGCACTTAGACAACAATAATTATTAGTTCATGTGTCTCATTCACATCGCAGATTAACCCTTATTACAAATCAATGCAGTAACAATCAAGATCAAGCACTTACAATCACTTAGCACATAACATTAGCTCAGATATAGAATTTATTCATCTTTAATACCATTAAGCACTAAGCAAAAACATCATATGCATTCATTATACATTATAACAACAACACTAAGAAGATAAACAACATATTTCACATCACACAAAGCACATCAAAACACAAGATATACGTGGTTCACCCCAGTGTGGGGCTATGTCCACCAACTTATTATATTATTCTTTATTCTTCTTCTTCAATCTTCTTACTTTCTACTGCTCCTGTGCACAAAGACACAAAGCCAAACTCTACGGAGGATAGGAGATCTGCGCGTTGTGCGCCAGATCCTCCTTCCCAAAATCAGGTCAAGGGATAGAGCCAACTCTTTAGTAGCATAGAGCCCTACTTTACACAGCCCATCTGCACAAAGCAACTTACAATCTCTTGCACTAAGCCAATATTAACACTTACAACATATGGTGCACATAGCCCTCTATCCATTTAGACTTTTTACATCGCTTAGCTACTTATTTATACATTTACAAAAAGGCCTAAAGAAGTTTGTCTTCTTCATGATTCGCTCTCAGAGTGAGAGAAAGGTTGCAGCCACATCCATGGCCTCCGCGACTGACCTCTCCATGCAGCAGAAGCAAGTGGATAAGATTGTGGAAGAATACAAAGACATCTTCTCATCACCTATTGGGGCACCTTTGTACTATCAGGTTAAGCATCCCATCGATCTAACCCCTGACGCACCGCAACCCAATGGGCCAGTCTATCACCACTCTCTGCTAGAAAATGAGGAGATCAAGTGTCGGATCCAAGAAATGCTCCATAAGGGGCACATATGACCCATCTCATCACCCTTTGGAAGCCCAATCATGTTGGTGTAGAAGAAAGACGAGACTTGGCGACTCTGCATTAATTATCGGGCACTAAATAAAATCACAGTCAGGAACCGATACCTGATTCCATGAATGGGTGATATCCTTGATTAGCTCAAGGGGGGAAAATAATTCAGTAATATTGATCTCAAGTATTGCTACCATCAAGTCCCAATAGAATCGACATATATATGGAAAATAACCTTCAAGTCATGCCCTTTGGTTTGACAAATGCCCCAACAAATTTCATGAGGATGATAGACGATATCTTGAGGCCTTTCACTAATTCTTTTGTGGTTGAGTATCTGGAGGACATCCTCATCTGCAACAAGACTTGGGAAGAACACTTGCAACATATTCAATAGGTTTTGAACACTCTGCGACAACATAAGCTATATGCCAACTTGGAAAAATGCTCCTTCGACATTGACTGGGTCCAGTATCTCAACTAAATTGTTGATTCACATGGTGTGCATGTTGATCTAGCCAAGATCCAAGTCATCCGTGACTAGAAAACCCCAACCACACTCACTAAGATTCAAATATTCTTAGGCCTTGCCAATTTATATTGAAGGTTTGTGTTGGTATTCTCCCATATTCCATGGGAGCTCAGCCAAAAACTAGAGGTGGGGGTAAGGATAAATTATTATGGGGGATGTCCCAATAGAAAGAGTTCGATGATCTGAAGCAACTCTTGTGCTCCACCCCAGTGATTTCATTACATGACCTACAACAGCCCTTTGAGATCAAGATAGATGCTTTAGACTATGTTGTGGGCACAATCATCGCTCAACACGACCACCATGTGTCCTATCATAGTGAGACACTATCAGACGTCGTCCATAAGTAACCTACTTACGACAAATAAATGTACTCCATTGTGCAAGTCTGCCACCATTGGAGGTATTACATTCTCTGGAAGGAGAAAATCATCCACACTGATCATAAGCCACTGCAGTTCATGCAGACACAAGGAAAATTGTAGAATGAACGCCATAAGAAGTGGTCCACATATTTGCAGTAGTTCCACCTCAACATCAAGTATAAAACATGAATTACCGACCGAGTCATTGATTTCCTCAACCAACCTCCAGTTGCGACACTCACCACAATGCTTGATTCTTGCATCCACGAGACCTCCAGATGGCCCCATCTCTATGAAACAAATCTTGACTTCACCAACACCTACTAGATGTTGGGTGCAAACACAATTGTTACCAATTTCCATCTTCATGACGGGTTGTTGTGCTATCTGGGCCATCTATGCATTCCATCAAACGATCGAGCGAAGCTGATTTGGGAATCCCACTACAGTCGGGTGGCAGGACACTTAAGTGTGGAAAAGACAATGGGAGTATTGCAGGGACATTTATACTGACTGAAACTTCGACAATATGTCAACAAATGTATTTGTTCTTGCACTGTCTGTGCTATTTCCAAACTGGATTAAGAAACAAGGCATGTACACTCCTCTACCTTCTCCCTTCAGGCCTTGAGAATCCATTTCGATGGACTACATGTCGGTCCTTCCATCTACCAAGCGGGGAAATGACAGTGTTTTTGTGGTTGTTGATCACTTTTCCAAGATGGCGATTATTTCCGCATGCAAGAAGAAAATCACAATAGAGGCCACAACCAATATCTTCTTTGAATGAGTGTGGGTATAGTTTGGGATCCCAAAAACCATTATATCATATCAGGATAGCTGGTTCATCTACACATTATGGTCGAGCCTCTAGTCACTTCTTGACACCAATCTCACCAAGTCCACTGCCTTCCACCCCCAGAAGGATGGCCAAACCGAGGTCATCAACCAAATGATCGTGCACATATTGCACATGCATAATTCCAAGCACCCCCACACTTGGGATGAGAGTCTTCCCTATGTTCAAAAAAACCACAATAAATCCATACATAACTCAACCGACCGCAACCCTTTTCAGGTGGGGTTGGGATTTCAACCATTGGGACCCATGGATGTTACACTACCCTTTTCGGCCACCCAGAAAGACTCATAGCCTGCTCCAACTCAAGATGAAAAATCCACCTAGTTCAATGAGTGGATCCAACACATCCGACAACATGTTCAAGATATTTTACAGAAGTCCAATGCCAAGTACAAGCAGCGCCATGATCAACATCGGGTGCCACACCAATTTCAGGTGGGAGACAAAGTTTGGTTGCACTTGCAGAAAGAACACCCTATAGAGCCTCATCGAAAGCTTAATCCACTCCGTTATGGACCCCACACCATCACCAAGGCCATGGGTGACAATTTTTTTGAGCTCAACCTTCCCCCATTCCTTGGCTTGCACCCAATATTCAATGTGGACCTCCTTTAGCCTTATTTTCCACCATTATTGGATACCTCGGAGATAGAAGAACAATTGAAACCAACATATCTCAACCATGAATACATGGAAAATGCATCCACTGATTAGATCTTGGACACACAGGTCAAGGGAACTCACTAGCAGAGGATCCAACTTTATTGGGTTATCAAAGCAGGGCAGCTCCTGCACCAAGGAAAGTGGCTCACCCGGGGCCAAATTCAACAGAAATTTCCTCATCTGATGGGGACACTCAACCCAATGGATACCATTGATTCCTAAGGGGGGAGGATTGATCCAGGAGGATATTAGTGGCCACCCACCTTTTCCAAATGGCTCAAAACAATTTTTTGGAAACTTACTATTTTTAGTAGTTTTTCGGTTCGTGAACTTTCAGGGCCATTTTGAAGGCCTAAATGATGATTTTTAATGATCACGAAAATCAATAATAATTGAAGGCTCTGATAAATCCCCCTTTATGAATCTCCTTTCCAATACCTTTCCAACAAGCCATCGTGCACCCTAAACGAATATTGTATGCAAAAGTTACGACCTTGGGAAATTGATGTACTAACTTACCCCAACGGGGCCCACATGACTTTTGGAGCTTCATCTCCTAGGGTTTGGTTTTTTGGATATCTAGGGTTTTAGAATTCATTTTTATTGTAAAAATTCCTTCAAATCCTCATTGTACTCATCTTCTTGCGAATGAGTGTAGCCGTCACATCTCTTCTCAGAGATAAGTTTCCACCATTCTAGCAAGCTTCTTTTCAGTCTACATTTTACAGTTTTCAACATATTTCTTATTTAATAGAAGCCAAGTTTTATTGTATCTCTGTTATTCTTCCTTGTGTCTCTGTGTTAATATTATAAATCCGTCGTTTCATTTTGTTCCTCTCATAAATCTAAATCATTACTTGAGAAAAATTAGTTTGATTTTTTTACACTTTAGTGTTGAACTTTAATGATAAATGGGAATATCCACATCATTAGTATTAGAGTTGTTTGATCTAATCAATTTGGATCATTAGTATTAGAATATTTTGATCCAATGAGTTTGGATATTGGATTTTAAAGTTTTACTTTTATTTTTCTTCCATTTCCAAGTGGTTGGATATTTTGTTCACTCATAGTGGTTTGTGATTTTGGTTTATGTCACTTTCAATCTTTGGGGACTTTTTTACAACGAGTTTGTTGGAGACATGTAGTAAATAACTTTAAGCAAGTGGTGCATTCTATGTGGTAATAAAGAATTGGCACAAAACCTTTTATTATATCTTTGCCTCCCACTTTTTTTGTGTGCCACACAGTTGCTATTGTATACTTATATTTAATTGGCTTAACCATTCTCTTCGCATAGGTTCATGTAGATTTCGGATTTTTTTTTTCTAGGTTCTAAATCTCAGGGAAAAACCTTGAGTAATTCCCCTCATTTTGAGGATGGTACCTAGGGTAAACCCTATCATATCCAAGGCACAATGTCGGTTAACAATAGGCCTCAAATTCATTATAATATTATACTCATTAAGAGCTCAACATGTCATTTGAGGGAATTGAACTTGGGTGGGTAGGATGAAAATCATTCCTCCCAACCACTTGAGCTAAACCCAATTGACAACATGTATATTTGGTCTTATATTGTGGCATTGTTTCTTAGTTCATGGCTCATTTTACTTGATTTTTTCACCTCCCTTAAACAACCACCTTGTTGGTTGTCCTTGTGTTGGGTGCTTTAAAGTAACACTATGTTTCTTTAGTACTATTGGTTTCAAGATTTTTGAAGTCCTCTTTGGTGTTATTATGGCTTTTCATGGTTGAGGGGGAAGATTTATTGTAGCCTCTACATGATTCTTTGGGGTTTGTTGTGTGTGAACTACACTTGGTATCCTTTTGAATAGATCTCTACAAACAATCAGATCTTTTCATGTGGAAACAAACTTGTCGACCTTCTTCTCGGTGTAGCAAGATCCCTCTCCCACAAAAACCACTACCACTATAGTGTTGCATATCCAAGGGCGCATATGGTAAATGTGGGCATGGGCACTGGTCATTTTTGGACGGATACCTAGTCAAGGGAAAAGATTATTTTTTAGAAGAGAAGAAAGGACATCTGGAAGGAAAAGAAACACATGGGAGGGAAGCATGTGAGGTGCGCATGCAAGGGAGAGATAATGACATTAGGGTTAGGGTTTTTGCAATGTATTGTAATAGATTGTGAGCCAAGAGTATTTATAAGTAGTACTTAGGAGGTCTAGAGGAACGTGTGGAAAGAGGGAGAGTCCGGAAGTTGTAAGGTTGGTAAGAACTCTACTATTCCATAAGCTGGTGAGCTAGAGAAGCATTGAGAAACTTGATCGTGAGGGTTAGATCATAGGATGAGGAGCATGGTGCAATCTAGTTAGCCTCGTAGGGATCGGGAAGGCTGTAGAGATTGTAAGATCCAAGAATGTAAATATGTGAGGCGTGATATATTACTGAGCCATAATAAAGAGCTTGAGAGCCATATCTTTTTGGACGTATCCCAGGAGGGGGTGAACCACGGTAACACTTTTGTTATGTGATCGAATGTATGTGTCTCTATTGTTGTTAAGTATTGAATGTTATATGAATGAATGGATGAACTAGTTAGATCTGATGTTTCACATGCATGAATAGAATGACTGCTCTAATCAGATGTTAGATTGAATAAATAAATATTGTGAGGTACAACCACAGGTCTCCACTCATTCCTAGGTTGAAAATACCTGAGTATTGCAGTCACCCATAGAGCTATCTTGGGTGAGACTGCACAATACACCCTATGTGTTGCATTGCCTTCTGGTTTACGAGGGGGGGCGATAGTTTTAGAGGGATTTGTTGGAATCTTGTTAAATTTGAACCTGGATAAATCTATGACAATAAGGTAGGATCATAATAGATAAATGACAAAGTAGAATAACACACAAAACCAACAAATCATTCTATTTCTGGTTGGTTGGAACAGGATGGGATTGAGTGAATGAGACCTGCTAAACACATGTCAAAAGAATGCCAGATTGGACGATAAGACGTTAAGAAAATGATAATCTAAAAGGGAATGTTGAGACTGTGGAATCTAACAAAGGAAGAGATAGAGAGTTGGTTGAATACGAAGGAGATAGATTTTTCATAGAAAGATAACAGAAACCCGAAGTTAATACCGCACAAATATATGTACAAGTACGTATTGAGTGACTTACATGAAGTGTTTTTCTGTGATTTTTCGCATGTATTGCAGTAGTGGATATCAAGGTTGAAAGACAACCATCCTACAAATTGGATCAGAAAACTAGAGTGGAATCCTGTAGATATCACTCAGTTACAACAAGTTGACAATAAATTTACGCGTGCAATAGATTTCTGGTTAGACAACATTGTTGCAAGATTTATCACAAAATTTGTAGTAGATACGACAAAGTATTACAACGCAGAAGAGAAAGAGTTCTTAAAGGGGCCTCGAGGTAGGTATATCATATCTCTATATACTTCCATTAAGATATTACTATACAACAAAGGTGTAATGACAATGGCCTCAAATAACTAAACTTCCCTGTGTGCATGGGGGAAGGGGGGAAGCACTGACAAGAGAAGGAGAAATGGAGGGAGAAATGGATACAGGAAAGAAGGAGGAGGCCTTGGACCCACTCATGATGGATGAATACCATATCAAGAAGATCATGGAAACAACTGGAATAAAGCGCAATGGAGTGCCCTACCAATATAAGATGAATACCAAGAAGAGAGCCATAGCTACGAGGGAAGGCTTGGAAAGTGATGAAGAAGAGGTAGAGGATCTCTGTGTTGTGGAGAAGATTGAGGAAATCCTGCACATGACATATGAGAGGAAGAAGAGAGGTCCAAGAGAGGGAATAGAAGGCCACACTCCTATCCATATCTGTGTTAGTGTCGAACCCATAAACCCATGTGAGACTAATACACCAATAAGAACACCATTATTTAGACAACCGAATTTCGGGAGAAGGAAGACAGTAGGAAGTACATCTACACAGTGAACAACAACTGGGGGAGCTAGTTCAGGAAGAATTATTCAAGTATCTACACTACGCAGAGGTAGTAGTTCATCATTCAAGATGACAGGACATGATCCCACCATTAGGTTACTAGAATTCAAAGGAGAGGCATCGGAGGACCCTGAGAAGCACTTGTTCATTTGTGAAAATATTTGGGAAGCAAAGGAGATCACATATGAGGACACTAAAATTGCGCAGTTAGCTATTACGCTAAGAGATCGTGCATTGGATTGGTACATGAGCTTAGTTGCAAACAGTCCACCAGGGACAACCAGAACGATTGGAGATATCAAAAAGCTATTCATAAATGAAGTTCAGAAGCCTAGTTTTGAGGATCAATACATGAATGAGATGATAGATATTAGATAGAAACCAGGAGAATCTGTGTGGGATATTGACCAGAGATTCAAAGGATTGAAGGGAAAGATAAAGTATATCATGACATATATGCAACATAGGCATCTGTTTGTCACTTCCCTACTCCCACACTTGAAATACCCCTTGTCACAACAAAATTTTCTGACTCAGGCAGAGGATCTGCAGGCAACCCTAAAAATGGAAGTGAACTGATATCAAAAGACCGATATATCCATAGAGGAGATGAAGGAGGATCTGAAGAACTTAACATTTCAACTAAACTAGAACAAGAGTAAGGACAAAAGAGAATCTATTTGGTGTACCATATGTAGGACAAAAGGACACCATAAGTATGAATGCCCAACATTTGCATAGTACATGGCAGCAAGACTGCCAACCCTTTTACCAACATGAGGACTATGGTGTGAGATATGTAAGAAACATGGGCATGATCCATATCACTATCTAGTGATGTAGAAATACCAAAAAATACCTAAGATTTCATATTGCAACTTTTGCAAGTTAGTAGGCCATGATGAAAAGGATTGCAGGACCATGGACCTGATGAGGGAAAGAACATCAGATGCTTATAGGGTGAAGGCCAAAATGATGACCGAGAAAAATACACCACAGTTTAACCAAGTACCAACTCATAACACTATGCAACAATAATATAACATTATGCAGCGGCAATATAACATTGTGTAGTTGTAGTACAATACCGCACAACCAAACTATAATCCCGCAGAGTATAACCAGGCGCCCCGGTACAATGCCACGAGGAGATCAAGTTGGCTACAGACATGGAGGAAGAGGAAGAGGACCAGTGGTATGCCACAATTGTCAACAACTAGAACACTATGCAAGAGAATGTCCACTTCCACTTGTGACAAGTATGTATTATTGTGCATCAAATCATGACACAAAAGAATGTCCTACACTATTGGGGAAGATCCAGGAAAGAGAAATCAAAACAATTAGAATGTTCAGTGGATTTCGATGGAATAAAGGGATGACAGAAGAAACATCAACATAGTTACGCTTGGAGGAGATAAGACAGGAAATGACGTAGTAAGAAAAGATCCAACACAACACTAATGGGTGAAGAAGAATGTCGAACCGCAGAAGCAGTTTGATGCACATAATGAAAAGGAGATATTCAAGTAGGCCATACAGAAATTCTTGAATCCAAACATTGCACCAACATCAACTGCGCAACATACTCCGGAAGTAACAACATACGAGATGCCTCCAACGTTGGATGACACCAAAGAAGCACAACCCGGAGAACAAGTAAGTATGATTAAGGATTTTCTACAATCCTGTGTCAAACTACTAAATTATCCATCATCTGTTAAAGTATTACAAAATATGTTAAAACTATGTAGCACAAAGGTAGAAGGAAATCTAGAACAAAAAATAGTTAATCATCTGCATACAAGAAGGAGAACAAGCAGAAAATTTCGACTCAATGCCAACATTGGAGATTTCAACATGGGAGATATTATATTGGATTTAGGATCCAAATTAAATGTGTTACCCAAGAAGACATGGCAATGTATGGGAGATCCCACATTAGGATATTTACATGTTCAGTTGAAACTAGCAAATCAACACAGATTTCTACCAATTGGAGGACTAAAAGGGGTGATAGTATATCTAGATGGAGTACGCACTAAAGCCAATTTCTAAGTGATAGAGATAGTGGATGTCACAACACCTTATCCAAAATTGCTTGGATTGGATTAGGGGTTTGAGAATCAGGCCATAATCAACTTAAAAACGAGGAAGATGGCATTCGAGTCAGGAGAATACAGAGTCATTGCTCTATTATATCCATCATAAGGGGAACGGTTTGTAGAACCCACTTGTTTAGACCTGGAGGAAATTAACCAGTTGTTCAGAACAATCGTGCGAGAAGAAGATTATGTGAATCCAACTGCAAATGGGGTACTCAGTTGGATAAGTATCATGTCATGCATGTTGGACTCAGATACATGGTTAGAGAATTGGCAACAGAGGTTACACGAAGTCTCCATGAGAAGATGCGCAAGAATAGACAGCGCAGTAAGATGGGTAGGTACGGAGATAAGGGAACCTCCTAGCTTCTGTGGGGTGAATGACTTAGAAGCATTATTAACAAGATACGAAGATGAAGTGTTAGAAAATCAGAGGTTCCTAGCTCTGGATATATCACTCAAGAAAACACCTACAATATGGTGGGGTGCACACAAAGAGATAATCAAGGATTGGTACCAATGTAAGCGGTTACTATGCATCAAATTAGTGCAGAACAGGGAAGCAAACAACTGTAGAAATATGATGGATAGGGAACACCAAAATAACAATTGGAGAAGTGAAGAAAACTATGGATAATGACACCACCATAGGAATGGCCTCATCACTTTATTCATACATTAGAAGGGGTTCCATTAAACTGGTATATAGACCAGGAATTGCGCAGAGGAACTATAGACTAGACAATATTACAACATAATTTTACAGTCACTTTCTCATTTGAACATGAGAACCCCAACATAGACTCAACACTCAAAAAAATCAGAGGGGTGATATTCATTAAAGAACATGAAGTTGAACTTATGACAAAAGATCAACAACGGAATAGACAAACAGTAAAATAACTATTATCATGCTACCATGTTCAAGAAGAAGCGCCAGATGAAGATCACCCGCGCAAAATTCAGATAATGGAAGTTGAAGGTGAAAGAGAGGTGGAAGGTCCACCTATGGAATCACAAGTATTTAATGTGTCGATCAAGGTGAAGAAATTCAACATTGGGATAGTTGGGAATCCCAAAATGGCCAGCATTGGAGACTTCTAGGATGAGAAAACAATAGAAAGCATAACAAAGTTACTACGTGAGTACAACGACCTGTTCCCAACAACATTCATGGAAATGAAAGGCATAGCAGGAGAGATAGGTGAAATGAATATAACTCTCAGATATGAGGCAAGACCGATCAAACAAAGACTATAGACTAAACCCAATATATAAGCAAAAAGTGAAAGAAGAAATTGGCAGGATGTTGGAGGTTGGAATCATAGAACCAATAGAGGAATCTTAATTGGTAATCTCTACGGTAGTTTGAGAGAATAAGCGGGGAGGGATAAGGATATGTGTCGACCTGAGGAAGTCGAATAATGATTTTCTACATGACCCTTTCCTTTCTCATTTCACATATGAGTTGTTGGAGAATGTAGGAGGCCGGGAAGCTTACTCATTCATTGACAGTTTCTCAGGCTACCATTAGATCAATATAGCTCCAGAAGATAGCTACAAGATCACTTTTTCCACATAATGGGGGTCCTACTAGTAAAAAGTCATGTAGTTTGGACTGAAGAATGAACCAACAATATTTTCCAGAGTAGTCATAGCTGCATTCGAAGAATTCATCCACCAGTTTCTAGAGGTATATCTGGATGATTGGAAAATCTATAGTTTGTTGAAAGACCATGTAGAGGTGTTGAGGTTGATGTTAGAAATATGCAAGAAGTGTCAAATATCGGTAAACATCAAGAAGTGCATCTTTAGAACACCCTTTGGGATACTATTGGGCCATATAGTGTGCAAACAAGCCTTGCTAGTAGATCCCGCTAAGATTGTAGTAATTTAAGCATATAGGGGCTTCCACAGTGCAAGATATTAGATATTATTTTTGAGATTAACTACGTAGTGTAAGTCATTAATCTATGACCCATATCCATGAGTATTAGTCGCAACTGACCAATAATTCTCATGATTTAGCACTCATTGCATCGGGTGATGCTCACAGGGGTGAAGAAATGGGATTGAAGCCAATGAAATGAATCACATAGCATCAATCATCACTTCCAGGGCTTGCACCCAGTAACCAGGACTTCCCAAGTGGTCACCCATCCCAAGATGCCTCTGGCTCAAGCGCTACAGAATCATCTATGTAGTATGTTCTGTGATTTTTCTACCGTATATGCTACGAAAACTCCTAATATGAACTTAACGGTGGCACTAAAAATTTTTCATGAATGTGTCACAGTGGCGCTTCCAAATCCACATAGTTGAATTTGGGATGGACGCTACATAATTGCACACAGGATCGGCGCTACAAAATGTGCAGAGTTATTTTGCAAGGATGCTTCTTTCAGTTTTGAACGACTAATGTAAAACTTGGATTATGAACAAATGGGAAGGTATTTTTGAAACATGGAGGAGTCTTTTGTTCATAACATACCAAATAAGAAAAATATCTCCTAGTTTTTAAAAATGTGTTATTTTTAGAGAGATATTAGACATAGAAGTTGTGCTATGAAATGTGCAGAAACTGTTTTACAACGACACTACAAAATTTCCTATAGCGGTTATGGTTTGGATATTCGCCTTGTTGGGAGGTTGCCACCTGTCAAGGAGGATTAGAATGGATTCTCAAGGATTAGTTAGATGTCAAGGAACATCTGCACATAATTTTTATCTCCATCAAAGGCCTCATGAATTGAGGTGGAAACAATTTATTAATGACTTCCAACAAATTCCTGAAAAATTAGCAGTTTGTTGGATTTTTGTCTCTTTGATTGTTGCCACCTATCTCCAAGGCTTAGAATCCAATGGAGAAGATGGGATTAGACCTCCTAACTATATTTGGATTCTATTTTCTATTTAAGGAAGGAGAGAGATCTTGGAGAGGGGTTGGACTCATGATCCAAGGGAGGAGCAGTTGAGTTGCTCATGTGTAAGCCTGAGGGCATGTATTGTAGGCATTTCTGCCTTTAGAGATTCATGAAAGTTGTGATACCAGACTTTTTTTATCTTGTTTCCATTCTTTCTTATCATCTTTCTTGAGTAATATTTATAGATTTTGAAGATCAAAAGTTGTCTTTAGTTAATGAATTCATGAGTTGTAAAGGATTTGTGGTAATTGCTTGTTAATCATAGATTATTGTTCAAGCACTCTTTAATATATATTACAAAAAGGATCTTTGTTATGTGGATATTCTTCTCTTTGTTTACCTTCTGTTCTTCTATCCATCTTTGCATAAGCTTTTCGTCTGGTAAGCAACCTGATTTCCTATGATCTGTAGAATGTTATGACTCCATGCCCAATGGAATGTATTTGCAGTAGTCTGATGTCCTCCCTTTTACTCTTTTCTTGTTGAACCACCTATTCAAACTATTTTAATCCATTTAAATTTCTATGTTACCAAGCTTAGTCTCATTTGCAGTATGGGAGCGACTCTTGGAGTGATAACATTTTTGGCGTTGTTGTCGGGAACAACAATGAAGACACCTTCAATGGGTGAACTATGATGATTAGATCTAGCTTTGTATGGTGAACTTAATCTAGACACTTTTAGACTGCTTATCTTTCACCATGGAGACTCCACTATTCATATATCTATTGGAGACTCCATTGTTTTGAAATGGACAAGATCCTAGCTCAGAGGTA
>JASDQU010244930.1:110831-121115 GCA_032191745.1 Picea mariana
GTAGATCACTCCTAGTTTCTTGTATTACTTCACTTAGACATTTTCATGCTGCATTTCATTTGTTTTGAAAAGAGAAATTTGCAGTTGATTTCCTTTATCAAGAATGTTGTTATGAATTTGATTTGTCGAGTAAAGGATCAAATAGTCTTAAAGAGTATGTTGTAGTAGAACAAACGTTTCATTATGATCAAGAGGTTGATGATCTTCAAAGTGATAGCCAGGATGTAGATACTTTTGACATTGTATCAAATGTATCTATTGTTTTAAGTTGTCATGAAAAACAAATTGTTTCCTTGGAGTATTCAAATTATAAAGAGAAGATCTTTACTAAATTACATACAAAGATTATTAGCAGCCAACCAGTATATGATAATGAAGAAGATAGGGAAGAATTGTAGCAATAGTTGGCATTCTCTTTATCACCTATTGATGAGCATAAAACTCCATGTATCAATGAGGAAATGTCTATCATTTCTATACTTTCACTTGCAAAAAACATCAAACAACATATGAGTAGTTGTAAAGTATATGAGGACTATCATTTTATTGATGAAACAACCTTCACAGAGGAGCAAGATGGTTTTCTTAACCAACTAGAAATGTTTTTTCATAAGTTTTGTGATCCTATGGATTTTTACATAGAGTTATATTTTTCAAAGGTTTCTTATGATCTAATTGTTGGTATGATTTCAGATCATAGTTGTAAGTAACCATTGCTGGTATGATTTCAGATCTAATTGTTGGTATGATTTCAGATCATAGGGTGGGCTTAGAGAGTCTGAAGAGATGACGGAAGGAAGGAGTCTTATTTTGATAACTAGTTGTAATACTTCGTTCATAGGACCTACTTTCGTAATTTGTTGAGTTGTAGAGGGTCATAAGGGTAGATCTCAAGGGTTAGATCACAGGATGAGGATCCCAGTGTGATCTAGTCTGCCACGTAATACATCTCGACCTGACTGAGGATGAGTTGTAAAGCGCGTGACGCTATAGTTTTGGAACTACCATAATAAAAGAGATTGAGAGCCAGATCTTTGTGGACATAGCCCAGGAGGGGGGAACCATGGTAAAACCTGTGTTATGTGATTGAATGATTGTTTCTCTTTTATTGTTTATAAGTATATGTTAGCATGATGAATGAATGAGATAATGATTTGATTACCTTACATGCATAATTGGGAATGACAATATATTTCTTTAATAAGTTAAATAGGACTCTCAGCACACACTTCTTAAATCCCCATTCAATCTTGAACTGCAAACACTTGAGTATTGCAGTCACCCATTAAGACTATCTCTGGTGAGATTGCGCAGTGCACTCTCTGCACTGCGTTTCCTTCTGGTTTACCAGGAGGGCCGATATTTTTAGAGGATTTTTTGGAACCCTAGTAGACTTGAACTTGGGTCTATCATGGTGAAGGTATAAATCAAAGATAAAAAACCAAGAAATGGTTTTGTTGCCGGTTGGAGAAATATAGGATTGAGTAGATGGGATCTATCCAAAGAGGGTAACATTTGTGGAAGGCGGGTCAAAACAATATTGAATCGACCAACAAGAAGGTGACAAGAATGCGTCACTAGAATGGGATGTTGAGACCATGGAATCCCAAAAAAGAAGAGATCAAAAGTTGGCTGAAGACAAAGGAGTTGGAGTTTGCGTAGAAATATAACTGAAACCCTAGAGTAACACTGCGTAAATATCTTGATAAGTATGTGTTTATTGATCTGCATGAAGTATTTTTCTATGATTTTCCACACTTATTGCAGGAGTGGATATTGAGGTTGAAGGATAACCATGCAACAAACAGGATCCGATAGTTAGAGTGGACTCCAATTCAGATTGAGTAGTTATAAAATGTGAATAAAAAATTCACCTGCGCAGTAGATTTTTGGCTCGGCGGTATTGTAGCAGGATTTATAACAGAATTTGCAATAGATACCGCAAAGTTGTACATCGTAGCATAGCAAGAGTTTCTACGAGGGCCTCGAGGAACGTATATTAGATCATTGTATACTTCTATTAAGATATTTATCTATAATAAAGGTGCAATGACAATGGAATCAAACAACTAAACTTCCATGCGTGCATGGGGGAAGCACTGACAAAAAGAGGAGAAGTGGATAAAGGAAAGAAGGAGGAATCCTTGGACCCAATCATGATGGATGACGACCAGATCAAATGGATCATGGCGACAACTAGAAAGATGTGCAGTGGAGTACCCTATCAATACAAGGTAAACACCAAGAATAGAGTCGTAGCTATGAGGGAAGGCTTGGCAAGTGATGAAGAGGAGGTAGAGGAACATTGGGTTGTGGAGCAGATTGAGGAAATCATATATGCAACATATGAGAGAAAGATGAGAGGTCCAAGAGCAGAAATAGAAGGCAACAATCCTATCCATATTTATGTCAATGTTGAACCCATCAACCCATGTATGACTAACACACCAAAAATAGCACCACCGATTAGACAATCAAATTTCGAGACAAGGAAGACAGGAGGAAGTACATTTACACAAGGAACAACAATTGAAGGAGCTAGTTTAGGAAGAATTAGTCAAGTATCTACACCGTGTGGAGGTAGTAGTTTATCATTCAGGATTGCAGGACACGATCCCACCACCAGGTTACCAGAATTCAAGGGAGAAGCATAGGAGGACCCAGAAAAGCACCTGTTTATCTGTGAGAAGATATGGGAAGAAAAACATATCACATACGAGGACACTAAACTTTCACAGCTAGCTATTACACTAAGGGGTTGCGCACTATATTGGTATATGATTTTAGCCACAAACAATCCACCAGGGACAACCAAAACAATTGTGGACATCAAGAAATTTTTGATAAATGAATTTCAGAAGCCAAGTTTAGAGGACCAATACATGAACGAGATGATATAAATTAGATAGAAACCAAGAGAATATGCATAGGATATTAACCAGAGATTCAAGCGACTGAAAGGAAAGTTGAAATACCTCATGAAAAATATGCATCACAGGCACTTGTTCGTCAATTCATTTTTACCATAGTTAAAATATCCACTACGACAACAAAATTTTCAGACACAGGCAGAGGCTCTGTAGGCATCCCTGCAATTGGAAGAAAACCAATATCAAAATATGGATCCAGCCATTGAAGAATTGAAGGAGGATTTGAAGAACTTAATGTTCTAGCTAATCTAAAACAAAAGTAAGGACAAACGAGAAGTCGTTTGGTGTACCACATGTAGGACGGAAGGACACCATAAGAACGAATGTCCAACATTCACGGAGTATATGGCAACAGGGATGCCAAATCCATTATCAACAAGAGGACTATGGTGAGAAATATGTAAGAAACAAGGCCCGACCCATATCACTGCCCAATGATGCAGAAGTACCAGATAGTCCCAAAGAGTTCATATTGCAACTTTTGCAAGTCAGTGGGTCATGATGAAAAAGACTGTAGAACTATGGACTTGATGAGAGAGAGGACATCAAATGCATATAGGGTGTAGGAAGAAATGATGATCGGGCAAGCCGCACCTCAGTTTAACCAAGTACCAGCCCCATAAAACACTGTGGAACCACAGTATAATACAGTGCAACAACCATATAATACCGCATAACCACAGTACAACACAACGCAACCTCAATACAATATCGTGCAATACAATCAGGCACCTCAGTATAATGTGCTGCGAGGGGATCGAGTTGGATACAGAGGTAGAGGACGAGCAAGAGGAGGCTTTGGAAGAGGTAGAGGACCAGTGGTATGTCACGACTGTCAACAACCAGGACACTATGAAAGAGAATTTATACTTCCACGAGCAACTTGTATATATTTTCATGCATCGGATCATGACACAGAAGAATGTCCTACGTTACTAGGGAAGATCCAGGAAAAGAGGAATTAGAACAACTAGAATGTTCAATGGATTTCAGCGAAAGCGAGGGACGACAGAAGAAACATGAACATAGTTACACACGCACGCAGAAGCTAAAATAGGAAACAAAACAGTCCGACAAGATCCAATACAACATCAGTGGGTGAAGAAGAATGTCGAACCAAGGAAATAGTTCAATGTAGAGAACGAGAAGGACACATTTAAGCAATCCAAACAAGAATTTGTGAAGCAAGACACTGCATCGACTTCAACTGTACAACATAGCAAGGAAGTACCAGAGTACGGGATGCCTCCATCATTGGATCTTACCAAGGAAATGCAGCCCTAGGACAAGTAAGTACAATCAAAGGATTTTTGCATTCATGTGTAAAATTATTAAATGATCCATCCTCTCTCAAAATATTTCAAAATATATTAGAAATATGTAGCATAGAGACAAAAGGAAAACTAGAACAAAAAATAGTCAATCACCTACATACAAGGAGAAGAACAAGAAGGGAGTTCAGGCTAAATGCCAACATCGAAGATTTCAACATCGGAGACATCATATTGGATCTAGGATCCGAAGTCAATGTATTACCCAAAAATACATGGTAATGTATGGGAGAGCCCACACTAGGATATTCACCTGTTCAACTGAAACTATCAAACCAACACAAAGTTCTACCAATTGGGAGACTGAAAGGTGTGACAGTAGACCTGGATGCAGTGCACAATAAAGTTGACTTCGAAGTAATAGATATAGTGGATGGCACAAAACCATATCCAACATTGCTCGGCTTGGATTGGGAGTTTGATAACCAGGCCACAATCAATTTAAAGACATGAAAAATGACAATTGATTCAGGAGAATACAGGGTCATTACGCCATTAGACCCATCAGAAGGGGAGAGGTTTGTAGAGCCTACTTGCTTAGACTTGGAGGAAATCATCTAGTTGTATAGTACAACTGCGTGAGATGAGGATTACGTGAACCCAAATGCAGATGGGATACTCAATTGGAAGATCATTACTTCATGTGCGTCAGACTTAGATACAGGTTTAGAGAACTGGAAACATAGACTACATGAAGTTTCCACAAGAAGATGCGCAAGAATAGATAGAGCAGTAAGCTGGGTAGGTACGGAGATAAGGTAACCACCTAGTTTCCATGGGGTAAATGATATAGAAGCATTCTTGACACATTAAGAAGATGAAGTGTTAGAAAATTAGAGACTTTTAGCACTAGATATAACACTCAAGGACACATCTGCAAGATGGTGGGGCGCACACAAGGAAACAATCAAGGATTGGTATCAATGTAAGAGGTTACTGTGCATAAGGTTTTGCGCAGAATAGAGAAGCAACCAACAACAGAAGTACGATGGACAGGGGGCACTAGCGGAACACTTGGAGAAGTGCAGAGCGCTGTGTGAAATGACACCGCCAGAGGAATGACCTCATCATTTCATACATACCTTAGAGGGCATCCCAACAAACTGGTATACAGACTAGGAACTGTGCAAAGGAATTGCGAGCTGGCCAGTACTACAACAAGATTTTACAATCACTTTCTCATTCGAGCATGAGAAACCCAACATAGATGAAACACTTAAACAAATAAGAGGGGTCATATTCATTCAGGAACCAGAAGTCGAACTCAGAACATAAGAACAACAGTGGAACAGATAGTTAGTGAAAGAAATGTTTGTATGCTACCATGTGCAAGAAGAAGTACCAGAGGAAGACAACCCACGCGATATTTATATCGAGGAAGTGAAAGGCAAAAGAGAAGTGGAAGTTCCACCTCTAGAATCAGAAGTAATTGTTACGTCGATCAAGGTGAAGAAAGTCAACATTGGGACAGTTGAGAATCCCAAAATCGCCAACATTGGAGACTACTGGGATGAGAAGACAGTGGAAATCATAATAGATTTATTGCACGAGTACAACGACCTGTTCCCCACAACGTTTACATAAAATGAAGGGCATAGCAGGAGAGCTAGGTGAAATGAAGATACCACTCAAAGTTGAAGCAATACCAATCAGACAATGACCATATAGACTAAATCTGATATATAAGCAAAAATTCAAAGCTGAGATCGATAGGATGCTCGAAGACGGCATCATAGAACCCATGGAAGAATCAGAATGGATAAGCCCAATGGTAGTTCAAGAGAAAAAACAAGTCGGGATAAGAATATGTGTCGACTTGAGGAGGTTGAACGATGCATGCCTACATGACCCGTTCCCTACACCCTTAATGGATGAAGTGTTGGAGAACATAGGAGTACAGGACATTTATTCATTCACCAATGGATTTTCAGGATACCATCAGATCAAGATAGCACCAGAAGATAGATACAAGACCACTTTTTCTATAAAATGGGGATCCTACCAGTACACGATCATGTTGTTCGGACTGAAGAATGAACCAACAATATTTTTCAGAGTAGTCATAGCTGCATTTAAAGAATTTATCCACCAGTTCCTAGAGGTATACTTGGACAATTGGACAATATATAGCTTGTTGAAAGACCATGTAGAGGTCTTGCGGATGATGTTAAAAATATGTAGACAGTGCCATATATCGTTAAACATCAATAAGTGCATATTCAGAACACTGTTTATGATACTATTGGGCCATATAGTATGCAATAAAGGTTTACTAGTAGATCCTGCAAAAATTTCAGTAATTGTTAACCTGCCACAACCAAAAACAGTTCGTCAACTAAGAGAAACATTGGGACACACAGGATACTACAGAAATAAAAGGGTATGCGCAGATCATCGCACCAATGGAAAAATCGTTAAGGAAAGATACAAAGTTTCATTGGAATGTCAACACGGTCTGGATATGCTGAAAGAAAATATGGTAGCAATGTCAATACTAGTATTCCCCGACTAGGAGAAGACATTCCACGTACATGTAGATGCATCGGCCATAGCACTTGGAGCTATTCTGAAGCAGCCAGGAGAAGGAGAATTAGATCATCCTATAGCATTTGATAGCAGAAAATTGTCAGAATCATATCAGAACTATAACACTACATAGAGGGAAGGCCTAGTTATGGTCTACGTGCTTTAGAAGTTCAGACACTAGTTATTAGGGAAACATTTCAAGATGTTCACATACCATTCATCACTTAAGTACCTAGTCAACAAGCCAGTGTTGGGGGGGGAGAATCTATAGATGGTTACTAATGTTTCAAGAATTTGATTTTGAAGTAATAGTCAAGCCAAGGAAGCTGAACGCAGGACCTGAACACCTATCAAGGGTCACGAATGGAGAGGAACCTACAAATTTAGAGGATAACTTTCCGGATGCACAGTTATTTTCAGTTCATATTGCTGATGAATACTTCGCAAACATCACCCAATACTTGAGTAGATGGACTGCGCCACAGGAATATAACATCGTGCAGAAGAAAAAGCTAGTAGTCTGGGCTGCAGATTATTAGTTGACTACAGGACACTTATACAAAATGGGCATAGATAGCATCTTGTGAAGATATGTGCTAGAACATGAAAGACCAAGGATTTTAGTAGAATCCCATGAAGGAATAGAAGGAGGACACTACGCAGGAAAAGCTATCGCGCAAAAGGTATTGCGCGCAGGACTATGGTGGCCGACCATTCACAGAGACTCAAAAGAGTACTGTCAGAGATGCGATGTATGTCAGAGTGTTGGTAAACCTAATAGAAGGGACGAGATGCCATTTCGACCACAGGTAACTTTGCAGGTATTCAACAAATGGGAAATAAACTTTGTGGGACCAGTTAACCCACCAGCAAATAGGACAGGAGCAAGGTACATTATCACCACGATAGAATACATGAAAATATGGGCAGAAGTAGCACCAGTCAAAGTTTGCAGTGTAGAAATAAAAACACACTTTCTATTCGAGCAAGTGGTCACTAGATTTGGTTGCCCAAGAATTTTGATGAGCGACCAAGGCACTCATTTCATTAACAACACTATTAAGGCTATGACTGAGGAATTTGAAGTCCATCACCAAAAGAGTACACCATATCATCCACAAACGAATGGAACCATAGAAACCTTTAACAAAATCCTTGAAAATGCACTAACGAAGATCTGTAATGTTAATAGGGATGATTGGGACCTCAAAATACCAAAATTATTGTGGGAATATAGGACCTCATGCAAGAATTTGATAGGAAACATGCCATTCAAACTGGTATATGGACAAGAAGCAGTGGTGCCATTAGAATTTCTGGTACCTAATCTATGCGTAGCAATGATTACGAACATGACAGAACAAGGCAAAGTAAAGGATAGGCTAAGTAAAATGATGATCATGGAGGAAGATAGGATCCTAGCAGGTTTCCACCAAGAAGTTTAGAAATCAAGGGACAAAGCTTGGAATGATAGACATATCAGAAGGAAAACTTTCAAGGAAGGAGACTTAGTGTTGATGTATGATAGTAAATCCCTTCAACACTCGGGAAAACTCAGAATGCACTGGTTAGGACCATATGAAGTAAAAACTGTCACAGATGGGGGAGTTGTACAGTTGAAGGACTTAGGAGGTGCAGAACTCAGAGGGATGATCAATGGGAATTGAATGAAGTTGTACAAGGATAGTCGACCATCCGCAACTTAAAAGACACCGCACAGTCAATATATATATATATATATATAGTACATGATATCAAAGGGGAACAACAAAGGCATAGCGCATGTTCACGGGGTATTACAACAACCTCCAAGAAATAATTTCCAACACTTGGCAAATTACTCCAGAAGTGGTCACGCAATATCGGGACATCACCAACTTCAAAGCAACCAGGCATACCATATGGATCCAAGCATGAACGTGTCCCGAGAAGCAATGGATACAACTGCGATATTGCATCAGGGAAGAGGATGTAGAGATGGCCATCAAGGACTGGAAAGATGACTCGAGAGTTCCAGATTTGAATCAAGAGATGCCCATAGATAAGGAGGTTGATGCAGGGAAAGAATAGACACCTTTCCGAGATAAAGATGCACCCAAGAATCCAAATCCAAGTCAGAATCCAGAAGAAAAAAATAAAGGGGGTGCGGAAAATAAAGGTACGCAAGCCGGGAAAAAGAAAACCACCCAGGCATTAAAAGAACAAGAAAAAGGGGATGAGATAGCACAAGGAACCACATCAAGTGCTACCCAATAGGAACAAGGTCATACCAAGAGATTGATCATACATAATGGGGGTGTGTACAAGAAGGCCAAGGCACACAAGACATCTCCAGAATATACAATCACCGAGGATGACGTGGACCTTGTGGCCGAAAGAGTCCACGACCGAGAAGTTGAGGAGTTTGAAGACGCCCAACATAAAAGGGACCAAATTCAAGATGAGATCTTCGACATGAGGTAGGTCCTAGAGTAAATTAGAGAAGCATAGAGGACGGGCAGAGGAACAAATCCATTCTTTGCAGCATTAGTAGCAGGAGACAAGGTTGCGCCAAGTGAACGAGATATGATCCAAACAATAGCACAGGTGAGACCAACCTTCCACTTTACACCCATCATGTTGCACATAGATGAGATTGTGGGCTAGACACCCTTGAAATATCTGGCACATATACAGTTGGTGATGGGGTGGATACCAACCAAGGCACTATACAAACTGAAATTCAGTGTTGCGTAGTGTTGGTTGTGGAGCCTGATTATCTTCCTGATTCAGAGGTCCTTGCTTTCAACAGTGTTTATACCCCATGAAGACTTTACACCCCAGAAGTATGTACACTCTTCCACGTGAGGAAGTGCATAGGGGGGGTACCCCCTCTGCGGGGTCCGGGGGGTCTATCCCCCCGGCTGGGGGGTTCGAGGGCGAAGCCCTCAAAGGAAAAATTGCCTTGTAAAAGTATATTGTAATTTCATAGTAAATATGGACCGTTCATTATAAGGTCACAGATCTAACGATAGAAATTATGTTAGTGTTTTTTCCCCTAGAAGGCAACCCTCTGTTATGAGGGAAATGTATTGTGGTTATGCATTATGGTTAGTATTGTATTTTAAGAGAGGAGACTGTGAGAGAAAGAAGAGTAAGTTACAACAAGTTTTGTTGTAGGTTGTATCCCTTCATTTTGTTGGATAATAATAAAGGAAGGACCTGGCGATTTCTCTAGTGGACGTAGCCCACAATGGGTGAACCACGTAAATCTGTGTCTCTATTGTATTGTGTATCTTCTTTTTTTTGTTTCCGCATTTGTTTTATTTTATTGCTTCATAGTCCTATTTTTCTAATAATTGGTATCAGAGGGAAAGGTAACTCACAGGAAAAGAGGGTTCCTAGTTTGAGTGGGAGCAATGTCAGAAGATGGAAAGTTTAGGGTCAAGAAATTTAACGGCCAAAACTACCAGTTATGGAAGATGCAGGTGGAATATTATTTATATCAGAAGGAACTA
>JASDQU010244931.1:0-17436 GCA_032191745.1 Picea mariana
GACCCTCATTCCCCACATGCCTATTCCACCCCAGGAGAATGCACCTTCTCTGTCACCTGGAAAGTTCTTCGGCTGCCAATCTCCCTTACCTTGGGTTACAGGAACAGACTGGACCGGAAGTCTTCGGGCTCTATGGCAGCTACAGGGTTCTGTTGATGTGCGAAATCGACCGTCCGTCAACTGAGAGAGTGGAACCGGTCCAGGGTTGTCTAATAACCCAATCCGTTTGGGATGAACAACCCTGAAGGGTTTAGCGGCTCCGTTAGCCGATCTAAGGTCCTAATAAAACAAAATAAAACTAATCTAATCTAACTAAAACAAATAAAACAAACTAACTAACTAATCTAATCTAAAACTAACTATTAAAACAACTAAACTAATCTAACTAAAAGAAATAAAACAAACTAATAAACTAAACTAACTATTATATACAATCTACTAACTAATACTAACTCTAACTAATTAAATAATTAACTACTAACAAAAATAAAACTTATTCACAAAAATGCACAATATCTACAATTTACAGATTTGAATAAAACCTGAAAAACTCATTTGCATTCTGCCCCGAGACAGAGAAAGATATTTTTGTTGATTTTATAATTTTATGAACAAGAAATAAAACAGAAACTAACTAAACTAAACTACTAATATACTAATTCTAACTACTAATCTAAATTAAAACGAATATCTAACTAAACTACTGATAAATATACTAAACAAATAAATGACAAACTGACCTGGAAATGCTCCAGATTTGTCCTATGTATGATGACTGTTTTAGCAGAACGGAGGGAGGAAACCTGCACTGAATAATCCAGAAGCTTCTCGTAAACGATAGCTGCGATGCTCTTCAAGTTTATTTATAGGACAAACAAGACATAAAAAATCACAACAATCATATAATTTATAAATCTTCATAGTTAGATAAATCCATATGTAAAGACTTATACATGATAATTCAGTTTATGAAGAAGAGAAATCTGTCGTTCATTAGCTGAACTAAGTAATTGCTGTAATCTTTAAATTAGTGAAAGAAATCAGACATGGATCATATAAATTAATTCATATCATTTTGCAAAGGACAATGATAGCTAAAGTAGTCATTAATCAAATACAAATTGATAATCATAAACATGAAACAAAAGATTGATATTATGAAAAGCTAACGTTGTAGCAGAACATCAACTTCTGTCTCAGTTTGCATTAGAATTCCATAGCATGGTTCTCCCACAAGTGAGGATGCCATTATTACAAAAATAATAAGTATTTATAAGGTTTTCCACAAGGTAAAACCTCCCTGTGGAAGTTATCAAAACAGTTACATAAATCTGGGAAGATATCCCAAGTTCAACTAAACTAAGAAACTAAAATAAAAGTAAAACATCTAAATATCATCTAAACTATCCATCAAATCCCAAGCAATTCGAATTCACCTGAAAAGGACCAAAAATGAACAAGTTAGAGAGATATTTTATTAATAAAACAATAAAATCTAATTCTATAGACTAGCTACAGAATCCTCTGATTCTGTAGCTAGTCTAAATATGATACAGAATCAGCATTAAAAAAGATTGAAAATATTTTAAAGAATTCCATTTAATTGGTATCCAATAACCATTTGAAAACGAATCATTTAATTCGAAATTATTTTACCATTCGAAATCAAACAAGATCCAAATTAATTAAATGACTACAAAGATAGACATACTCTGTTTTGTTTTTGTACCACAAAATCAGGTCAACAGAACCATCATCGAACACCAATGCAATCGTTTCACATCGAATCAAATTCAACAGTTGTGAAATCCTTTTGATATCAATTGAAATGATTATAATCAAACAAATCGTAAGCAATTCGTTATATTTGTCTTTGTCAACAGGAGAATAATCAAATCGAACAGGATCATGATAACTGTATAGAAAACGATTTAGGTTGTGAGCGAATTCAAACCATAACTGACTCATAACTGTTCACAAACAAAATTGTAACAAGATCAATCAAACAGAGTTCGTAACAGATATTGATCGTTTGTCATTGCACAGTGAGCAAACAAGATCGATTTTCCTTGACCAAAACCGTTCCAATCAAACGAATTATAACCGGTTTGACCAATTCGTTTTATAAATTTAAAATCAAAAGAGCAGCAATTATAATCAGAATCCAACTCATCAAATAATCTTGCCAACTCAAGAATAAGAGCGAATCAAACAGGAAAGGTTTTAAACGAATCAAAATCGTTCCATGATTCGGGTACACGTGCATAGGCTTAAATGAGCATTTTGTTTTTATAAAAACAGAGTCTTTGAAAATTATATGACAGAGCATATTGTAACCAACAAAATCAATAAAATCGTTTACCAACCACAGCATATGGATCATAACGAAGTCAAATCCAAACGAATCGCATTCGCAATTGATCGTGAAAAACTTCCTGTTGGGAGTGGACACAAAATGAATTGAATTGAAAACGAACCAACAATTTCGTTAACTCCATCAGGCAGATAACCAAATCAAATCCAAACGAAGACCACTTAAATCCAAAAAATCTATCGAAGGTTATACTGGGAATGATTAAATCATAACCAAATCTAAACTTCTCTTATTTTAGCAAACGAAACAATGTACAAGATGCACACATTATAACAGAGCCATTTCAAAATGTAAACAGAGTTGTTTGAAAACGGAATTCAAATCATTATATCGAACTCGATTATTCACACAACTAGAATGATATCAAATTTTCGTACCTGTATAGTGACGAGACGGCTTGATCATGCCAATTTGGAGTTGATAACTGTCGTAGCCGATTCAACTTTTTTGAAAAGAATCGAGCCTGTTGTCTTCTGTTTCTTATCAATTGCTTGGAGTTGGTCACGTTGGCTGGTCAATATCTCAATTCGACTTTCCAGTGATTGAATTTTTGATTGGAGTATGGGAACATCAATGTAATAACGTTCCAGCCATAAATCGCATTGGTCACGGGATGACTGTGTGAGCTTTGTAGGATCGGGCGAGGGTTTGGACAGGTGATCGAGGGTTTCGTTGGGCAATTTAATACCAGGGTAGCTAGGGTCATTTATTAGGCAAGGGGGAAGGTTTGACACGAAATCGTAAGTTGGCTCAGGACACAAACCCTGTGAGTAAGGGTACTCGATGGCCAAGAAACATTCCACATCAGAATCAGAATCTTTACTTAGGACGATAGGGTTTGACTCAGCAGGGGGTTTCGGTTTGTTTCTGGCCATCCTTGAAATGAGCCGAGCGTTCTTCTTACCCTTGGCATTAACAATAGGGTTTGCCTTGGGATTTTTTCTCACAGGCTTCTCAATTATAGCGTCGGGTAAGTCAATAGGAGGGTCAGTCGAGGGTTTAGGAGGAGGCAGTAGGATATGATAGGGCACAGGTGGCTCGGCCTTGGCTTCACTTACCATAGGTTTGTCAACCTGCGCAGGGTTTATATCCTCAAAACCATTACGAGAGATGAAGGCTCTCCAATTATCACCATGCAAACTTAGATGATACACAACGATAAGCTTAATAAGCCCATAATGGAACAAGCTACTATCAGCCTTCTGCTTTTTAAACTTCTTAGACATTTTAAACAGGCTACGATGAAGGAAAAAGGGCATATTCAACGAATATCCCATGAAATTCATTAGCAAACGCAGGTGGTAGATAAAAATAAGCCCGTAATGACCTTCACAGGTCACGAATTGCTTAACTACCATCAAAGTATCGTGCCATCGTGGTTTAAGTGCAGAGATGGGCATACGTCTGTCACAAGAGGTGACCTTTCGGGAGACAAACAGTAGCGCCCACGACACGTCCTCGACCTTAGAATTCTTGAACCAACGCTATCCCGAAGAGGGTAAACCTGTAGTAGAGGCGATAAATTGCTCGTCAATTTCCAACTGGGTGTCACCCACCTTGGCTCTACAGCCATTGAAAGTCGAAGCGAACTATCTAGCAACACAGAGGTTAAAACCCTCAAATCGTGGCATGAAGGTGAGACATTTGTTTTCTTCCAGGTCTCTCTGGGCATTGTCAAATATTAGCAAGGCCTGGCTGCCATTTGGCTCGATCCACATGACTGGTGCCATGGATCCGAGCACATGGTAAGCCGAGTGTTTGCATGAAAACACACACAGGAGTAGAGCTACCCGAGCTAACAGAGGTGAACGGGAATAATGGTTAGGCATGAATGGTAGCGTGCGAAGGTGGTGGAGATTAACCTGGCCATGCAAAATAGTTATTGCAAATAGTACGACTGTCGATTTACATAGTTGTTATATCCATTATATCATTTCAACCATCAAGTCATTTGCCCAACCAATAAAACACATGCTAAGTGCATAAGCCAACGTACATAATCAACGTTGCGCCATAGTTTTGAACCATCGACGTTCAACTTAAAACCAATACCAAACATTAACTATGCGCCATAGTATCATCTCATATAAACCATAGAATAACCAATGTGCCAATGGTTATTCATATAATCAACCAACCAATAGTTATGAAAACATTAACATAGGGATTATATTAAAAGGATATGTATAAAATATTTAAACATAATACCCATGTATATTATGAAATCAAAGGTCAAGTAGTTCAAATAAAAAGCCAATCCAAATACCAATGCATACAAACTCAATAAAACCAAGTCACATGATCAATACAAGAATGTCCAGTGAGTACAGTTTGAAAGTTTTGCTATCTATATAAGGGTAAGTGCAATATAAGCGCAATAAACATATCGACAAGAAATATCATGACAGTTCAAACAACGATTTCAATGCGACTACGAAGATCAAGTTTTCACGCTTACAGTCGTGAAAACAAAACGAAGATAAAAGCGCAAATATCGCAAAAATAAAAGTGTCGTTTATTTTTTAATTGCAACGAAAATTTGATGTTTGCAGAACATAGGTGTAGGCAGGTTTATTAGACAGCGTAAAAATGTGAGTTGGATGCCAACAATGGTGACACACTGGTAGAAACAGTTATCTCTGCCAAAAGAAAGAAATTCAGATTAGGACAACAAAGATAATTTCAACTCAGAATCACAACCAGAAAATCGTTTGAACACCACTAACCAACTTTTCCAGTAGTGTTTTAAAAGATGCAGATCGATAACAGTCTTAAGATCAGCAAGTCACGATATTAAAAGTAAATCTTCGATACTGTTGACAGAGACGTTGCTGCCAGCAGGCGTCCATAGCCTCGATAGGGTTGTCATTTAACCCACTCTAACATCTGTATCCTGCCAAGAAGTTACAGATCAGAATAAAGGACTTTAAAGAGGTTTCTTATTTGCATATTTCATATACCCGACATTGCTTCGCTGCCAGCGGGCCTGTTCAGTACCCCGGCGAAGCTGTCTTGGCGCCATGCATGCATTTACCCACTGCAAACGGACCTATTCAGCATCCCGACGGGTTTACAAGCACTTCCCACAACTCTTTATTGATTTATTTTGTTTTTTTCATAGATATATAGTTGAGCAGGGTGACGCTAAAATCATCATATTTTAACATATCTTCTAGACCTCATCATAATTTTTTCAGCACTGTCCTTTATTTAGATCCAGAGATGTTAGATCCTTTATTTACAAAAACAACTTCCTAAGATAGGGAGACATCTTCTGAGTCATTCCATTATGGAATAGGGACAGCGTAAAAAGATTATAGATGATCACAACAAGCTTTACTCAGAGAATGAAATCAATCAACTCCCTTCAAACAACAGACTTTTTTCCAACACACATACAAATTTTACTGATGTTCATGCAATCTTCTTAGCAGTTATTACAGCGAAGGTTTTTTCTTTAGTCTTAGTCTGAATAGCTCGATATACAGGTATGTGTACTTCAAAAACAAAAACACAAGCTGGGAAATCAAGAAATGAAAGCAAACGAAAAAGAAAACAAAGCAAAGTATGTACATAAAATACAAAGGTTGTTATCAAGCAAAGTATCTTTTCAGGGCTTGGCCATTCACCGGATAGGTGTCAGGTTGCCCTTCAAGATTCTGCAATCGAAAAGAACTGGGACCCAACTTTTCAGCAATTAAAAACGGCCCAAGCCACAAATTTTGAAATTTAGTGTGCTCTCCCTTTCCCTCGTGAGGTTTGTCCCATTTCAAGACAAGGTCGCCTACCTCAAAGTTCCTATCAGAGGCAGAGTTAGAATCGAACTAGCTTTTGACTATCTGTTGATGTTGATCTAACTTGCGTTTAGCTTGGGCTCTTACCTATTCTAGCTTCATCAAAGCATTAATTCGGTTTTCTAAAGGGGGACAATCTTCTTCTTGAACTTTCTGTGACAACTGAAGTGAAGGAAGAAGAACATGAGGTGGCAGAATTTCTTCTCTGCCATAAACGAGAAAAAAGGGGGAGTTACCTACAACAGCTTTCGGTGTTACCCTGTCATCCCACAGTGCGTTTAAGAGTGCATTGTGCCAATTTTTGTGATTTTCAACCACTATTCTCTTGATGATTTTAATTAAGTTCTTATTTGTCGATTCTGCCAATCCATTGCCCTGGGGGTAGTAACTAGCAGAATACTTCAGCTTAATTTCTTTTTCCAAAGCAAACTCGCTCATCTCAAGAGAAGAAAAGTTAGAAGCATTATCGAACACTAAACAATCAGGGATACCGAAACGAGTGATGATATTCGAATTTAGGAAGGCAATTACCTGACTGGTGTTAACGGTTCTTAACGCAGCAGCTTCATACCATCGGGTGAAATAATTTGTGGCTGTCACAATAAACTTGTTCTGTTGCGAGGACAGAGGGTTGATTGGACCTATGATATCAAGGCCCCACTACTGAAAAGGAGAATCTACTGTAATGGGCTGCAAGGGAAAGGTTGGTTTTTGTAACCGTCCTGATGCTTTCTGACAAATGATACACTTACGACATAAAGCATGGGCGTCTCTAAAAAGTGTGGGCCAGTAATAACCGGCTCTTAAAAATTTATGGGAAGTGGTGTCACCACCAAAGTGGCCACCAGCTTCCCCTGCATGCAACTCTAGCAGGACTTTTTCTGCTTCGTCTTTCTGAAGACAGGGCATCAATATGCCATCAAAATTCTGACGAAACAGAATACCATTGACCAAATGAAAGGAGGCAGACTTTAATCTCAACACTCTTCTCTTGGTGGGATCTAGGTGGCGGGGGGCTGATCCATGTTCAAGACAGAATTTAATATCATCATACCAGGGACTAACAACGTTCCGTATACAGTAAATTGCCTTTCGATCGTGTTGTTCTAGGTTTGACGGATGGTTTTCTTCTTGATGTCCTTCGACTGAATTAGCAACTAACTTGCACAAACCTTGACCTCTCACTATCTGAGATGGGGTGATTTCTATGTCGTACTCTTGTAAAGAAGTAACCCAGTTAGCCCTCTTTTCCCCAAGTTCCTTCTGCACTAACAAGTTTCTAACAACGGGGTAGGGAACAATAATCTTCGTCCTAGATTTCAAAAGATATGACCGGAAGTGTTTGACTGCTTTGAAAACAGCGTAGGCTTGTTGGTCTACCGTGGGGTAATTTAATTCCGTGCATTTGAAAGAAGAGCTCATAAAGGCGATGGGTACTTCATTGTTCTCGGTGTTCTTCTGAGTTAGGACTGCGGCATAGGAGCGGTCAGAAGCAAAAGTGTAAAGTGTGAAGTCTTTTGAAAAATCGGGGCTCATGAGAGAAGGAGCATCTATTATAGCCTTCTTTACTGCATTAAAATCTTGATTTTCTAGGGGTCCCTAGTGATATTGTACGTCTTTCTTAATTAAGTTCTGCAAGGGTCTGACCATTTCGGAGAAACTGGGGACGAATCTTCTCATGAAGTTAATCTGGCCTAAGAAAGATTACATAGTCTTTTTGGATGTAGGAGGAGGAATTTTTGTGATGGCTTGAGTCCTCTCTGGATCGATAATCATTCATTCATTTGACACAATAAATCCTAAGAGTTTACCCTGTTCTACTGCAAAGATGGATTTTTTGGGGTTCAAGGAAATGCCGTATTTATGACATCGCTGCAGAACGGCTCGTAAATGAGCCAGATGATCGTTTTTATTCTTAGAGAACACAGTGACATCACTTAAGTAAACTATGACGGACTGATTGATTAAGCCTCGAAAAGCAATGTCCATTGCTCTCTGAAAGGTAGCACCGACATTAATCAAACCAAAGGGCATTTTCTTATATGCATAGGTGCCCCACGGGGTACGGAAGGTAGTTTTAAGTTGGTCTGGTGGAGACATCAGGACTTGGTTGTATCCAGAGAAACCATCTAACAAAGATAGCCTTTCAGAACCAGATACCTGTTGAAGGATCTGTTCCATGGGTGGGACAGGATAGTTGTCTTTTTAGATGCTCTATTAAGGTTTCGGAAATCGACGTAGAGTCAGATTTCCCCGTTTTTCTTCCGGACTAGGACGAGGTTAGAAACCCATTGAGTGTGTCTAACAGGAAAAATTATCTTAGCATTTAGGATTTTATTCAATTCTTTTCGAACGGTCGGTTCGAGCTTAGGGTGCATTTTTCTCAATTTTTTTTGAAAGGGTAAGGTTTGGGGCTTCATAGGGATGACATGCTGTATGATGTTAGGGTCGAAAGTTTTAAGGTCATCATACGTCCATGCAAACACATCTTTAAATTCTTTGAACAATTTAATAAATGCAGCTTTTTCTTGTTGAGAACACCCCAACCCTAGATTAATGCACTGAGGATTTTCATTAGTTCCTAAGTTTACTTTTTCATATGATAATGAGGAACTATTAGTTTTACAGTTGACCATTTTTTTAAATTTATCTTGAAAATCGTAAAACTTCTCTAATATAACTACAGATTTAGGGATCGAATTTACCATGTCGGATGAAGATTCAGGAGTTCTCGGATCAGGTATTACCGTGAAATCACGCAAATTGTCATCATGTTTGTGTTCGTCTATCAACGCGCCTTGAAAGGTTTCTTCCATATGCAAAAAGTTAATGATCTGCTGATCGTCGTCAAATACTCTCCAGTTTGTGATATTGTCGGGAATGGATGGCCGAAACAAAAGCTCAACGGAGAATGCGTCAGGGGACAAGCCTTCTGCAGGAAGAAGTTTAGAAGCTACATTAGCTAGTAAATCTGCTTCAGAGTTATTTAATCTAGGGATAGAATTTATATTGAAAGCAGCAAATTTATTCATTAAATTCCATACCTCGGATTGGTAGCTTTTGAGATGCAGAGAAAGACAATGGATAGAATTCCTCACCTGTCTTACCACGATTTCGGAGTCGCCAAAAACGGTCAAACTTTGAATGTTCATGTCTAAAGCTTTTATGAGACCTTGCAGTAGAGCCTCATATTCTGCAGTGTTATTAGTACATTCAAATTCTAACCTACATGCAATCAATGTTTTGTTACCTACCGGATCGATGATAACGCAGCCTGCACCGGCTCCTTCTTTGGATTTTGACCTGTCAAAATAAAGAGACCAAATTTGATTCTTACCGGGTGCATGAGAATTTTGTATAGAAGTTGTTGGCTGCACATATGCTACAATCTCGGACTGCTGTTCTGGATTGGTGATAGCTGAAGTCTTGACCATGAAATTGCCGAAGAAGGTATCCATCCCTTGTACTTCGGGTGAATCAGCAGAAGGTGTAAATGGTTCATTGGGGTCATTCAAATCTATGACTGTGAACTTAAGGTAATGTTCACGGTTTACCTTGATCTTATTGGGCTTGCCGTTTTCTAAGAGCCACAGGTGAGACCAATCTGTTGTGAAATAGCCATGTAACTGCTCCAACCAGTCCCTGCTCAAAAACATACCATACACTTCTGGAATATCCACAACGATAATATCAATTACTTGATGAACCTTGGGGTTAGACGATAATCTTATAAGAACATTCCTTAACTCGCCTATAACTTTAACATCAGTTCGAACAAGTTGGATGATTTTTAATGTACATGGTTCAACCTCAGCATTAATTTTCTGACATATAGACCACGGCATTATATTGGATGTTGCTCCTGAGTCTACCATACAATTGTGCACGTTTCTATTAAAGACTTCGAAAGTTAACAAAAACGGAGGTACATTTTTGCGAGTACTTAGGGTAGTAGTTTGTGGTTTTTTACTTGCAATTTCTGAAACTACTTTATTTACATTATTTACAGTATTTACAGGAAGGCTTCCTTTATCTTGAGGATCGGGGTTATTTTTAGTGGAAGTCGTCTGAGGGACTTTGTTCTGAACAACCTTGTTACTATTTGAATTACCATTTTTACTATTCTCTAAGATGTTCTGTAACATTTTTTGTAGCAAGAACGAGAACTTTAACAACTCGTAAACAGAAATGTTAGCCCTTAAATTTTTAATATCTTCAACTAAATCATAATCTAAGTTGGGGTTTACATTACTCTGTTTAGTCTCAGCTGGTTTAGAAGGCTTTGGAGGCAAATTCGTAGTGTTTTCGGAAGGAGTTTTCTTTGCTGTCTTACTCCTAGTATTGTAGGGGTGAACCATCTCGAAGTTAGCTTGAAAGATGCTATCCGAGAAGTGTCCAAATTTTTTTTGAGAAGACTCTTCTTCTTGAACTATTTCTTGTTCAACAACCTCTTCAAGAATATCAGGAGGTATCAAGTTATCCTGGCCTTCTAGAATTGTTTGTAAGGCGTATTGCAGACTTTCTAGATTAAGGCCTTCAGTAGTAGGATTAGGTCGGTTGGGAGGAAAGGTCTTCCTGAATGGGGGTTTGTAGGGCTCTTTGCTTGAAGAAGCTTCTTCGGCCGTCCTTTTTAAATCTATAACTTGATTCGATAGTTTTTGAACGACTTTAGTCAAGTTTTCTAAATCAGAGCTTTCAAGGTGCGCTTTACTTTGAGTGGGTCTTTGGAGGATCTCGATCTTCTTCTTGGAAGAAGAACTAGTTTATGTTTCGTTGCTAGTAGTGTCTTTTAAACTAAGGATATCCTTTTCGATCTGGCTAGCCTCTTCAAAGGCTTCTAACAACGTAGCTTTCTTAGATCGTTTAACCCAAATAGCTATACTTTGATGCAAATATTTAGTGTAGTATGCGATTATAAGACTCTCAGCAGGCATGGAATCAACAAGGATTTTGTTTTTAAGTGTTAAGAATCTTTGATTAAAGTCTTTGAATTTTTCTTTTGGGTTCATTTTTAAGCTAGAAAGCTCCATAACTAGAACTTCTGGAGTCTTATCGTCTCCGAATTTTTCCAAAAAGAAAGATTCAAACTTGTCCCAAGACACGATGGTATGGGGTTGTTGGGAAAAGTACCATGTGGATGCATTTCCCTCGAAAGTATAGGGAAACAACCTACAAACAACGTCTTCATGCTCGACATTGCGGAGTCTAATGGCTAACATAAACTTTTTAATATGGTCTTCGGCGACTTGTTTAGAGTTGGGGTCGAACTTGGGAAGCCACTTCTCAGGATGTTTAGGTAAGGGGTGTTGTGCCCCAGGTACAACTACTGCATCCTGGTCGAGCCAAGGTCTTGCAGGGTTGTTCGGATTTGCCATTGGTGTGGTGGGTGTAGAAGGCTGTGAATGGGAACTTTCTTCATCAAAGGAATCTCCTCCAGAAGAGGAAGGAGGTGATGGGGGAGGTGAAGGCGGTATACCAGATCCTCCTGCAGCAGAAGTGTCGATTGGGTTTGTAGGGTTCTCAGTGAGGTTGCTGACACCGAGTTGCTCTTTGATATCAGAAAAATCTAAAGGTTGACCCAAAGGACGATCTGGATGTCTTAAACAGGCTAAGGCACTATGATTTCTTATGAGAGACTGGCGAGCAATCTCTTGTGTGTCACCAGCTGCGGGATTGGGAGTTACTGGTTCAACTGTGATCTATGGATCATCGTTCGATGTGGTTGTTGTTTGAGGGGGAATATTATTGTTCGAATGACTTCTTGTCACTATAGATGAGCTATTAGCTGGTGGAGGAGTCTTACGACCGCCTCGTGCCATTAATTAAATTCAGGCCCTCCTTCTAGCACCATTTGTTGACGTGCGAAATCGACCGTCCGTCAACTGAGAGAGTGGAACCGGTCTGGGGTTGTCTAATAACCCAAGCCGTTTGGGATGAACCACCCTGACAGGTTTAGCAGCTCTGTTATCTGATCTAAGGTCCTAATAAAACAAAATAAAACTAATCTAATCTAACTAAAACAAATAAAACAAACTAACTAACTAATCTAATCTAAAACTAACTATTAAAACAACTAAACTAATCTAACTAAAAGAAATAAAACAAACTAATAAACTAAACTAACTATTATATACAATCTACTAACTAATGCTAACTCTAACTAATTAAATAACTAACTACTAACTGAAATAAAACTTATTCACAAAAATGCACAATATCTACAATTTACAGATTTGAATAAAACCTGAAAAACTCATTTGCATTCTGCCCCAAGACAGAGAAAGATATTTTTGTTGATTTTATAATTTTATGAACAAGAAATAAAACATAAACTAACTAAACTAAACTACTAATATACTAATTCTAACTACTAATCTAAATTAAAACAAATATCTAACTAAACTACTGATAAATATACTGAACAAATAAATGACAAACTGACCTGGAAATGCTTCAGATTTGTCCTATGTATGATGACTGTTTTAGCAGATCGGAGGGAGGAAACCCGCACTGAATAATCCAGAAGCTTCTCGTAAACGATAGTTGTGATGCTCTTCAAGTTTATTTATAGGACAAACAAGACATAAAAAATCACAACAATCATATAATTTATAAATCTTCACAGTTAGATAAATCCATATGTAAAGACTTATACATGATAATGCAGTTTATGAAGAAGAGAAATCTGTCGTTCATTAGTCGAACTAAGTAATTGCTGTAATCTTTAAATTAGTGAAAGAAATCATACATGGATCATATAAATTAATTCATATCATTTTGCAAAGGACAATGATAGCTAAAGTAGTCATTAATCAAATACAAATTGATAATCATAAACATGAAACAAAACATTGATATTATGAAAAGCTAAAGCTCTAGCAGAACATCAACTTCTGTCTCAGTTTGCATTAGAATTCCATAGCATGGTTCTCCCACAAGTGAGGATGCCATTATTACAAAAATAATAAGTATTTATAAGGTTTTCCACAGGGTAAAACCTCCCTGTGGCAGTTATCAAAATAGTTACATAAATCTGGGAAGATATCCCAAGTTCAACTAAACTAAGAAACTAAAATAAAAGTAAAACATCTAAATATCCTCTAAATTGTCCATCAAATCCCAAGCAATTCGAATTCACCTGAAAAGGACCAAAAATGAACAAGTTAGAGAGATATTTTATTAATAAAACAATAAAATCTAATTCTATAGACTAGCTACAGAATCCTCTGATTTTGTAGCTAGTCTAAATATGATACAGAATCAGCATTAAAAAAGATTGAAAATCTTTTAAAGAATTCCATTTAATTGGTATCCAATAACCATTTGAAAACGAATCATTTAATTCAAAATTATTTTACCATTCGAAATCAAACAAGATCCAAATTAATTAAATGACTACAGAGATAGACATACTCTGTTTTGTTTTTGTTACCACAAAATTGTGTCAATAGAACCATCATCGAACAACAATGCAATCGTTTCACATCGAATCGAATTCAACAGTTGTGAAATCGTTTTGATATCAATTGAAACGATTATAATCAAACAAATCGTAAGCAATTCGTTATATTTGTCTTTGTCAACAAGAGAATAATCGAATCGAACAGGATCATGATAACTGTATAGCAAACGATTTAGGATGTGAGCAAATTCAAACCATAACTGACTCATAATTGTACACAAACAAAATCGTAACAGGATCAATCAAACAGAGTTCGTAATAGATATTGATCGTTTGTCATTGCATAGTGAAAAAACAAGATCGATTTTCCTTGACCAAAACCGTTCCAATCAAACGAATTATAACCGGGTTTGACCAATTCATTTTATAAATTTAAAATCAAAAGAGCAGCAATTATAATTGGAATCCAACTCATCAAATAATCTTGCCAACTCAAGAATAAGAGCAAATCAAACAGGAAAGGTTTTAAACGAATCAAAATTGTTCCATGATTCGGGTACGCGTGCACAGGCTTAAATGAGCATTTTGTTTTTATAAAAACAGAGTCTTTGAAAATTATATGACAGAGCATATCTTAACCAACAAAATCAATAAAATCGTTTACCAACCACAACATATGGATCATAATGAAGTCAAATCCAAATGAATCACATTCTCAATTGATCGTGGAACACTTCTTGTTGGGAGTGGACACAAAACGAATTGAATTGAAAACGAACCAACAATTTCATTAACTCCATCAGGCAGATAACCAAATCAAATCCAAACGAAGACCACTTAAATCCAAAAACTCTATCGAAGGCTATACTGGGAATGATTAAATCATAACCAAATCGAAACTTCTCTTATTTTAGCAAATGAAACAATGTACAGGATGCACACATTATAACAGAGCCATTTCAAAATGTAAACAGAGTTGTTTGAAAACAGAATTCAAATCAGTATATCGAACTCGATTATTCACACAACTAGAATGATATCAAATTTTCGTACCTGTATAGCGACGAGACGGCTTGATCATGCCAATTTGGAGTTGATAACTGCCGTAGCCGATTCAACTTTTTTGAAAAGGATCGAGCCTGTTGTCTTCTGTTTCTTATCAATTGCTTGGAGTTGGTCAGGTTGGCTGGTCAATATCTCAATTTGACTTTCCAGTGATTGAATTTTTGATTGGAGTATGGGAACATCAATGTAATAACGTTCCAGCCATAAATCGCATTGGTCACAGGATGACTGTGTGAGCTTTGTAGGATCGGGCGAGGGTTTGGACAGGTGATCGAGGGTTTCATTGGGCAATTTAATACCAGGGTAGCTAGGGTCATTACTTAGGCAAGGGGGAAGGTTTGACATGAAATCGTAAGGTGGCTCAGGACACAAACCCTGCGAGTAAGGGTACTCGCTGGCCAAGAAACGTTCCACATCAGAATCAGAATCTTCACTTAGGACGATAGGGTTTGACTCAGCAGGGTGTTTCGGTTTGTTTCTGGCCATCCTTGAAATGAGTCGAGCGTTCTTCTTACCCTTGGCATTAATAGTAGGGTTTTCCTTGGGCTTTTTGCTCATAGGATTCTCAATTATAGCATCGAGTAAGTCAATAGGAGGGTCGGTCGAGGGTTTAGGAGGAGGCAGTAGGATATGATAGGGCACAGGTGGCTCGGCCTTGGCTTCACTTACCATAGGTTTGTCAACCTGTGCAGGGTTTATATCCTCAAAACCATTACGAGAGATGAAGGCTCTCCAATTATCACCATGCAAACTCAGATGATACACAACGATAAGCTTAATAAGCCCATAATGGAACAGGATACTGTCAGCCTTCTGCTTTTTAAACTTCTTAGACATTTTAAACAGGCTACGATGAAGGAAAAAGGGCATATTCAATAAATATCCCATGAAATTCATTATCAAACGTAGGTGGTAGAGAAAAATGAGCCTGTAACGACCTTCACAAGTCACGAATTGCTTAACTACCATCAAAGTATCGTGCCATCGTGGTTTAAGTTCAGAGATGGGCATACCTCTGTCACAAGAGGTGACCTTTCGGGAGACAAACAGTAGCACCCATGGCACGTCCTCGACCTTAGAATTATTGAACCAACGATGTCCCGAAGAGGGTAAACCTGTAGCAGAGGCGATAAATTGCTCGTCAATTTCCAACTTGGTGTCACCCACCGTGGCTCTACAGCCATCTAAAGTCAAAGCGAACTGTCGAGCAACACAGAGGTTAAAACCATCGAATCGTTGTATGAAGGTGAGCCATTCATTTTCTTCCAGGTCTCTGCGGGCATTATCAAACATTAGCAAGTCCTGGCTGCCGTTTGGCTGGATCCGCACTACTGTTTCCATGGATCCGAGCACATGGTAAGCCGAGGGTTTGGATGAAAACACACACAGGAGCAGAGCTACCCGAGCTAACAGAGGTGAATGGGAATAATGGTTAGGCATGAATGGTAGCGTGAGAAGGTGGTGGAGATTAACCTAGCCATGCAAAATAGTTATTGCAAATAGTACGACCACCGATTTACATAGTTGTTATATCCATTATATCATTTCAACCATCAAGTCATTTGCCCAACCAATAAAACACATGCTAAGTGCATAAGCCAATGCACATAATCAACGTTGCGCCATAGTTTTCAACCATCGACGTTCAACTTAAAACCAATACCAAACATTAACTATGCGCCATAGTATCAGCTCATATAAACCATAGGCTAACCAATGTGCCAGTGGTTATTCATATAATCAACCAACCAATAGTTATGAAAACATTAACATAGGGATTATATTAAAAGGATATGTATGAAATATTTAAACATAATACCCATGTATATTATGAAATCAAAGGTCAAGTAGTTCAAATAAAAATCCAATCCAAATACCAATGCATACAAACTCAATAAAACCAAGTCACATGATCAATACAAGAATGTCCAATGAGTACAGTTCGAAAGTTTTGCTATCTATATAAGGGTAAGTGCAATATAAGCGCAATAAACATATCGACAAGAAAGATCATGACAGTTCAAACAATGATTTCAATGCAACTACGAAGATCAAGTTTTCACACTTACAGTCGTGAAAACAAAACGAAGATAAAAGTGCAAATATCACGACGAAAAATTCATGTTTGCAGAACGTAGGTGTAGGCAGTTTTATTAGACAACGAAAAAATGTGAGTTGGCTGCCAACAGGTTCCTTCCAGGATTTCTCTCCTTCCTATGCGCACTCTCTCACCTGGAGGAGTCGCTCACAGGCCAACAAGCCTCACGCAGTCCAATACTGCACGACCACAACAACCCATGGGGAAAACAGACACTGGCTTCCCCAAACCAGTTCAGTAGTCACAGGATGATCTCACGGTCATGATTTCAGAACAGGGACTCCACACACAGGCTATCTCAGCTTTCCCGAATAACAAAGATTCTTCCACTCGAATTCAACATAGGCTTCCCGTTTAGGGAATGCGCACACGGGTTTTCCTAGAACCAGACACAGACTCCACGGCTCCGAACAGGGGTGTACACGGATTCTTCAGAACAAACACAGGCTTTCTTTCCCCATATCAGAATTACACCAGGAACTCTTACGGACTGGCTCGCATGGATCACGCTCAGGAAAGTCGGGTTCGAATGGATGAGAGACCCCCTCATAGCTTACCTCGTTTGTTTTATTTGCATGCGTCACGGTGGCCACTTGTCACCCTTGGAACTGCATGCATTCCATCCACATGCCTCCCTTTTACACGCTTTTCCCTTTGCCAGGAACTTAGGATAACATAATATGCACATGGCTTTTTTTTTGGA
>JASDQU010244931.1:17536-30570 GCA_032191745.1 Picea mariana
CCATTATTGTAGGCGAATTCTACCAAATGTAGGTAGTCTTCCCACCTTGATGGTTTATCCATCACATACATTCTCATCATGTCTTCTATTACTCTGTTTACTCTCTCTGTCTGTCCATCAGACTCAGGACGATATGCTATGCTAAAGTTCATATTCGTTCCGAATCCTTTGAACAGTCCTTTCCAGAAATTCGAAGTGAATTTCGGGTCCCTATCAGACACAATTGTCTTAGGAATTCCATGCAAGCGTGCAACTTCTTTTAAAAAGATATCAGCAACATCAGCTGCCATGTGGGTGGTTTTCAGCGGAATAAAATGGGTAGCTTTAGTAATCTTGTCCACCACCACCATGATTGAATCATGTTGCTTGCTTGTTCTGGGCAATCCCGTGATAAAATCCATTGTTACCACGTCCCATTTCCACTCAGGAATAGGTAAAGGCTGCAGTAACCCTGTTGGGTGTCTATGCTTAGCTTTAACCTTTTGGCACTCCATACATCTGGCGATGTATTCAACAATTTATTTCTTCATACCTGGCCAAAAATAATGGCCTTTGACTGCTGCCACAGTCTTCTGATATCCAGGATGTCCAGCATAATTCACGTTATGCATCTCCTTTAGAATGGAAAACTTCAATTCCCGAACATTGGGTACATACACTCTGTTTTTATATAGAAGTAGACCATTAGCTCCCATGGTGTAACCTTCCTTGGTTTGTGGTTTCTCACGCTATTGTAGCTTTGCTACTAGACCTCTGTACTGCAAATCAGCATTTGTAGCTTCTAAAATTCTATCGTTCATCTTAGTTATGTACATGCTAATGGATGTAGCATGTAATTTGTGCACTTTTATGCACGAATTACATCAGCCACCTTATTTTATTTCCCCTTGATATGCTTGATATCAAAGTCATATTCGCACAGAAACTCTAGCCATCTAATTTGCCTGGCATTTAAGGTCGGTTGATCAAATAAATATTTCAGACCGTTATGGTCCATTCTCAATTCGAATCTCTTGCCCATGAGGTAATGTCTCTATTTCCTCAATGCATGAACAATTGATGCCAGCTCTAAATCGTGAGTCGCATAATTCTTCTCATGATCCTTCAACTTTCGGGATTCATAACAAACTACAAATCCTTCTTGGCTGAGAACTCCTCCCAGCCCCTCCTTACACGCATCTGTGCACACTACATAATCCTTGTTTGGATCTGCAATCCTCATGATTGGAGCACTAGTTAGCAGCTGCTTCAATCGCTGGAAGATGATCTCACATTCTTCAGTCCACTGGAACTTCTTCTCCTTCCTTTGCAAGGAAGTGATAGTATGAGCTATCCTTGAGAATCCGGCTATGAACCTCCTATAATAGCCTGCTAGACCCATAAAGGATCTAACTTCTGTCACATTCCTTGGCGCTGGCCATTCTCAAATGGCCTGTATCTTCTCAGGATCCACAGCGATCCCTTCTTTATATATAATGTGTCCCAAGTAATGGATCTACCTTTGGTAAAAAGAGCACTTGCTCAGTTTTGCATACAACTGGTGTTCTCTCAACACCTGCAGCACCATTCTGAGGTGTTTCTCATGTTCTTCCTCTGTCTTGGAATACACCAAGGTATCGTCCAGGAAGACTATGACAAACTTGTCCAAATACTTTCTAAACACTCCATTCATTAAGCACATGAAGACAGCACGCACGTTGGACAATCCAAACGGCACCACTGTAAACTCATAATGACCGTACCTTGTTCTAAAGGCGGTCTTGCTGATGTCTTCATCCTTTATCCTCACTTGGTGATATCCAGATCGGAGATCTATTTTCGAAAATATTTTCGCATCCTTCAACTGATCGAAAAGATCGTCAATCCTTGGCAGAGGATATTTGTTCTTGACAGTGACCTTATTCAACTGTCTAAAGTCAATGCACAGCCTCAACATCCCATCTTTCTTCTTCACGAATAGGACCGGGGCTCCCCACGGTGACACGCTGGGACGAATGTAACCTTTCTTTAGTAGCTCTTCGAGCTGCAATTGCAACTCTTTCAGCTCTGGTGTACTCATTCTATAAGGAGCCTTCGAAACTGGAGCTGCTCCAGGCATCAAATTTATAGAAAAGTCAATGTCCCTCTTCGGAGGTAGTCTAGGTACCTCCTGAAATACGTCCTTAAATTCTTTGAGTACCTTGTGGTCTTCCAAATTCAAGACCTCATCTTGGAATACTTCTTCCACCTGGGCTGCAAATAATTGACAGCTTTTCCGGTAACATTTCTTCAGCTGCATGGCTGAGATTTCTCTAACAGCCATGGCTCTGGGGATTCCTTGGACTGTTACCTGATTTCCCTCTTCATCCATACATGTGAACCTTTTATTACGGCAATCCAGAAGGGCATGGTGTTGGTCCAACCAGTCTATCCCAATTAAGCAATCATGTGAGCCTAAAGGCAGAATGTTCAATTCATCCTTAGTGCTCATTCCTTTCATGTCCACTGAACAAGACTTAACCAATTCAATGACCTTCCTCTTAGTCCCTGTGGCTAACTGCACTAACCAAGACTTCTCATGTTTGATTCTCATTAGATGCAAACTTTCCACCACTCTAGGATCTACATAACTATGGCTAGCCCCTGAATCAATTAAAATAACAAGAGGTCGGTTGTTGATCATACCTTCCACTTCAATCATGTGTGATTGAAATTATGATTTCTTATTGTCTAGGACTGTGTATATCCTCAGCATTCTTCTGCCCATGTCCTCCACTGTTTCAACTCGTTGAATAGTATAGACAGTTCTTGCCTTGTCTTTTCTGTGGAGGCAGGCTCTGTACCTATGATTCCCTTTACAGCCCCAACACTCCATAGGTAGAGGCCTTAGCATCTGCTCACTCCCTTCAACTTTCCTGGGCTCTTTAAAAGATGACTATCCCCAAGGACTGTTTTTGAAAAATGAAGGCTTGTTTCCCTTCTATCTCTGTTCTTTCTTAAACCTCTTACGGTCATCCCAAGCCTTCCGAAAGGTAGGCTTTTCTCTTTGTTGTTCGTATAGGCATTTCTCCCTTCTTATGGTTTCTTCCATGGTCTTAGGATCATAGTATTGAATCTTGTCACCAATGGAAGGTGGCAATCCACTCAGATACCTCTGAATTTTGACAGCCTCATCCTTGATGAATGTAACATACTTCAGTAGTTCCAGAAAATTTTGTTCATACTCATCAATGGTCATGCTGCCTAGCTTGAGTTCGAAGAACTCCTTCATATTTCTGTCATAGTATCTTTTAGTCAGGTATTTCTTCTCGAAATACCTCTTAAACTCCTTCCACGTGACCTCTTTCTCTCTGATGTGCTGCACCTGTACAAACTGATCCCACCACATGGATGCTTTTCCTTTCAGTTGGTACATTGCAATTCTTCCTTTTGCATGGGCAGAATAATTCTGTAGTTGGAAGTATTTCTTCATGCCAAGCAACCATGTCTCAGCATCTTCCTCCTTCTTATTCTCTCCATCAAATGTTGGAGGTTTAATTTTGTTCATCTCCCCTTTCAACTCTTCCTTTCTAGATTTTTGATGTTTTCTGGTAGGGGACAGGCTTGAACTATTGTGTGTCTTCTTGTCAGAATGTTTTTGGGAGCGACTGAGATGTCGGCTACCACTCCTTGACCTACTTCTTCTCCCATGGTTTTTGCGACTCTCTGTCGTACTTGAGTCTCTTCCCTTCTCGAGTTTCTTCTCTATTCTTTCCAGGCTCTTCAAAAATTTTAAGTTTAATTCACCCTGTGGATCCTTGACTTTCATGAGCTTTCGGCTATCAGCTCAGTGAGCCTTAGCCTCTCTTTGCAATCCTTCAATGATTTTCATGATGTGTCCTTCCTTATTCATCTCCTTTCCATGGCCATTAGAGTTTGATCCTTCGACTCCTAGGTTAACATCCTTTCCTTACCGTTCATCTTCCATTTCAGGGGTAATTTGCACTCTTCCCCACCCCATACTCGGCGTTGATTAACTGGAGTTCTGGCCTTCGTTGAACTCTGCACACGCACTGTGCAATTCAATTCAAATTTTTCAGGCCATTAAACTTTCACGAACAATCCACAATATTTATAAGCCAGTTCGAACAAAATAAAAGAAATTTCGGTTTAAATAAGTTTCTTGAACTGGAAGTATTATGTATCTCTTCCATTTCTTTGCATTTTGCGGCAATTTCCCAACAGTTCTGGCACTCGTCAGTCTTTTGCAATTTCCATGTTTTCGAAGCTTTCATTTTTGGCACTTCGGGATTTCGAAACTTCGGGTTTTTGTACCTCGGGACTTCGGGTTTTAAGGTTTCGGAGTCTCGGTACTGGAGAACTCCCGTTTAACTCTCCTTTTCAACTCCCGACTTCCGAAATTCTGTTTTACATTATTCTTCAGGTCTACAACATAGTTGTCTCCCTTTACCAAAGTGGTGCATGGCATGTTTCGGAGGATCCTCGTCATGTTCGGTGACATCATTTGGGTCCCACCACTCTCGCTTCTCTTTTCGAACCTCTAACACACGGTACATCTCCATGTGTCCACATCCATTCCTAGAAAAATCCAAAAATAAGATCTTTCTCACATCAGACGGTCGTTAAAGACCCGGAGATTCCCTGAAGGAATCTCGTTCGTTCATCAGGACTTAGCCACATGCTAATGTCTCGACAGAATGGTCAGGATTTATCACGACGAAAGTCTGAGTTCTTGTCATTGGAACTTCTGAATCCCCGATCCTTGAAACGGGTAGTCTCACAATACATGGCCATCTCAAATCAAATGGTCCACGACTGTTTCAGGTTTCCATCATGGAAAATCTCTATCCCTTGTTACCAGGACTCCTGATATCACGATTCCCAATTTCCTGAAATGGAAAATCTCATGACACATGTCCTCCATCTTTAGGACCGTCTAGATCTATTTTGGGATTTTTCCTTTAATCACTAAGGTTTTAACCTTCAGACACCTCCCAACAGATCCAACGGCTGTCAGGTTTTTCGGCCGAGATCTGACAGCTCAGACGATTTCTAACTAATTCGGGATTTCGCGTATCGCAATTTTCACACTCCTGTGCCATTTCCAAAGGAATTTTAATCCTTATGCACATTTTTCCAGATCCGACAGTCACGAGGGCTCGCCTTCCCTCCCGAACAGATCCTAAGGTTCTAACACCATTGGTGTAGAGACCTGTCTCCCCATGGCCATAGACCACACCAGCTGCGGTTTCACTGCACCGCTAAACCTCCTGAGCTTAAAAACTCATCAAGTATCTTCTTGACACTTCGGAGCAAACCAGGGCCTGAAATTGGCCACTCCAGACCCAATTTCCCTTCACATTCTTGGTCCAACGACCGCTCCACTAGCCCATCTAGGCTCAGCGTCGAAACCTTCGCTCTGATACCAATTTGTAGCACACCTTTTCTGCTACTTTTTTTAATTGCTCTGATACCAATTTGTAGTGTCACCTTTTTGTTACCAAGGATTTCATCGCTCTCGATTACCAATCTGTACATGCACTTTTACATAATTCGTACAGGCATTATATAACCACATGCATTCAAGCAAAGAAATACATTTAAATCTCAGAGTAAAACATATCATTACTACTATAATTAAACAATCCATAGCATCCCATGTTAATTCGTATACACAACAGAAATCATGATAACATATATAGAAGAGACATGATAAAATGTGATAAAACATAGTTAGATACTTATCTTGTGACAGTGGTGAAATCCACCAACCAGATGCAGGCCTTCCACGAACCTCCTAGCCTTAGACCACACTGCTCATCAACTCAGCAGTGGGTCACCCCCGAGCTGGGACTAAGCTCCACCCCAAGGCAAGGAACCTAGGCTCCGGCTGAGGTTACAGGGAAAACATTCACACACAACCACAAGGACGGAATGCTCTCCCAGGAATCTCTCATGCTCATTGCCCACAGACCCTCATTCCCCACATGCATATTCCACCCCAGGAGAATGCACCTTCTCTATCACCTGGACAGTCCTTCGGCTGCCAATCTCCCTTACCTTGGGTTAATGTAACAAGTTGTACACACTTTTTAATAACGAACACAGTCCAGTATATAATCCACATGCATCTAACAATTAAACCCATTTAAATCTCAAAGTAAAACATATCATTACTGCTATAATTAAACAATCCATAGCATCCCATGTTAATTTGTATACACAGCGGAAATCATTATAACATATATAGAAGAGACATGATAAAATGTGATAAAACATAGTTAGATACTTATCTTGTGACAGTGGTGAAATCCACCAACCAAATGCAGGCTTTCCATGAACCTCCCAGCCTTAGACCACACTGCTCATCAGCTCAGTAGTGGGTCACCCCCGAGCTTGGACTAAGCTCCAGCCCAAGGCAAGGAATCTAGGCCCCGGCTAAGGTTACAGGGAAAATAGTCACACACAACCACAAGGACGGAATGCTCTCCCAGGAATATCCCACGCTCACTGCCCACAGACCCTCATTCCCCACATGCATGTTCCACCCCAGGAGAATGCACCTTCTCTGTCACCTGGACAGTCCTTCGACTGCCAATCTCCCTTACCTTGGGTTACAGGAACAGACCAGACCAAAAGTCTCTGGGCTCTATGGCAGCTATAGGGTTCCTTCCAGGAGTTTTCTCCTTCCTCTGTGCACTCTCTCACCTGGAGGAGTCACTCATAGGCCAACAAGCCTCACGCAGTCTAGTATTGCACAACCACAACAACCCACGGGGAAAACAGACATTGGCTTCCCCAAACCGGTTCAGCAGTCACAGGATGATCTCATGGTCATGATTTCAGAACAGGGACTCCATGCACAGGCTAGCTTATCTTTCTCAAATAACAAAGGTTCTTCCACTCGAATTCAACACAGGCTTCCCATTCAGGGAATGTGCACACGAGTTTTCCTAGAAATAGACACAGACTCCACAGTTCTGAATAGGGGTGTACACGGATTCTTCAGAACAAACACAGGTTTTCTTTCCCCGTATCAGAATTACACAAGGAACTCTTATGGATTGGCTCACACGGATCACGCTCAGGACAGTCAGGTTCGAATGGATGAGAGACCCCCTCACGACTTACCTTGTTTGTTTTATTTGCATGCGTCAGGGTGGCCACTTGTCACCCTTGGAACTGCATGCGTTCCATCTGCATGCCTCCCTTTTACATGCTTTTCCCTTTGCCAGGAACTTAGGATAACATAATATGCACATGGATTTTTTTTTGGAAATAATATTAAAATATTATTCCTAGGCTTAAGCCCCCTAGGCTCAACACTTAACCCCTTTCCCACCTTCCATCCCCTAATTCCTTGCCCGCTCTGTGGACGCTCAGTCCCCCTTCACTCATTCATCGTGGTCGGTCTGCACCTAGCGATGTTTATATTTTATTAATTATTCTGCATACATACAAGTACAACAGCAGGCCCCTGGCCTTCAACACTTAGGCTCCCTAGCCTAACAAACACATAAGCCTACCGGCTTATACAAAACTTGGCTCACCAGCCTATAGAACATATTTACAATTCATTTCATATATCATGATTTACAACGGGGCTCGGCCTTGGGAACACTACAGAAGCCTCTACCAAAATCACTTATGCTAGCGCCTTTGGCCCCGATTTCTGCCTCCTTCTCAGAGAAAGAAGAGCCACTTCTTTGGCTAACATGCAAGATGCAGCCCTAGAAGTAGAATCCAATGTGTTGGCAGTTAACAGGCTCAGAAGCAAGTCTGACAGAGACAAAGGAAGAGGGAGGTCTAAGGCCTCAACCTCTGGTTCTTCTACAACTTACCCTCAAGTAGATGAATTGACCAAGATGGTAAAGACTTTTTCTGTAGAGATGGAAAAAATGAAAATGGAATGGAAACAGACATATAGGAACCCTCAAAATGTTGATACCAGAGGAAACTTTAGGAGGCCAAACAATAAGGTTCCTTAGATCATGCCAAGGGAACAAAGAGATAGAGATGGAAGTGATCAGAAAATCCAGGATCCTTTTCAGAACAACCTAGTTGTTGATGAGAAGGAGAGGAGATAGATGAACTTGATCGTGAAATCCATTGTTTTGGACACACCTCCTCTTTCCCTCATTTAACTCAATAAACATACGAGGAGTCTCTCATGGACAGTCAACTTAATGAACTGAGGAAGGGAGACAAGGCTAGCAACATCCAAAATAGATACAACCTTAGATCCAAGAAGAAATCCGGAACACCTGATGTTCCCGAGCAACCTACTAGAGCATAAATTCTTGCTAATGATATAGAAGACAACAACAAAGGTAAGAAAATCCGATCCCCCTCTTTAGTAATCCAGATTTTTTTTCTTGAAGTAAAGGAAATCCCAAAGCCCGTGTCTTCTTTTAATTTCAAGCATGAAATTCAGAAAATCAGGATCCTTGTACCTCTGTCAGAGCTAGTCAAGAATGAATATTTTAAAAGGCCCCTCTGTAAACTACTGCAATCTGGGCCCTCATACCACCCCACGGACTCAATTAATTTACAATATCAAAAGCCATCAGTCAATCTAGGGCCCATGGTAGAATACAGAGATGATTCATCCCCTCCCTTCTACTCATCCTTGAGCATTCATGATAAGGTGTTGCATAATTTTTTGATGGATTCTGGGGCATCCCATAATCGTATGCCCAAAATAGTCATGGAAGAACTCAGGTTGGAAGTCACAAGGGCCTATCATGATTTGTACTCTTTTGATTATATGAGGGTACATTGTCTTTGGGTTATCAAAGATCTGGTCATGACCTTATTTCAGCTGCCTATGAAGAGTGTGGTCATGGACATTGTGGTAGCTGATGTTCCTCCCATGTTTGGCATGCTATTGTTAAGATCTTGGATAAAAAGGCTTGGGGGAACATTACAAATGGACCTCACATACGCTATTGTTCCAGTCTTTGGAGGGGAACACAGAAGATTGTACAGAGAGGCTCAGTTGGCCTACATTGTCAGTGATGAAGTAGACCCCAACAATCATCCCATATTTTCCCTTGACACTAATTTGAGATCCATCTTGTTGCATCTCACTAACACCCCTCAGGCTCCCCTTCAACTCAGAAAGAAACCAATTATCCCCCATGGAGATTCTCCTTCAACTACTTCTGTGTGGAAAATGTTCTTCTATGGAGCTTCTTCTAAAGATGGAGCAGGTGCTGGAATAGTTTTTTTTTACCCTTCTCAGGAAGCTGTATCTCTATCATACAAGTTAGAGTTTGAAGCTATCGATAATGTGGTAGAGTATTAAGCTCTTGTTTTGGGCTTAAGAGCTGCAAAGGATATGGGAATCAAAGAAATATCTGTCTTTGGAGATGTTGATCTGATTATCCAGCAGATCAAAAATGTTTATCAGGCCAAGCACCCTCGGCTCAAGAGCTACAGGAATGAAGTATGGGACCTCATTGATAGTTTTTTCCTAGCTTTCAACATATCATTTATTCCAAGAGGAGAAAACACTGTGGTCGATTCTCTAGCTATTTCAGCAAGAAATTTCATAGTCCCTCTTCCACCTAAGCTCAAATATGATGTAGAGGTAAAATATAGGGCCTCCATACCTGACAATGTCAAGCATTGGAAGGTGTTTGAAGATGATATTGAGATCAAGATATTCCTGGATATTGTTGAAGAATTTTCAGCACTGCACATTGATCAAGACTCTGCCTCTAAAGAAGACACTTAGGCCAATATTTTTCTCAAAAAAATTGTTGACCATCACATTGTTAAATTGCCTATCAATCACATCCCAAAGGGACTGGTTCCTTTGGAAAGACTATTTGACAACAATGATGTGGCAGTAAAGGGAAACAACTCAAAGATGGATAATGTTGATGCAACTGAGTGCAACATTGGCACAGAGAAGGAACCGAAGCTTGTCAAATTGTCAAGCAACTTGACAGGAGAACAAAGGGATGAATATGCTGAATTATTGAGGGATTTTTCTGATGTGTTCGCCTGGACATACGAAGATATCAAGACATATGACACAACTGTCATTGAACACAAGATCCCACTTAAAGAGGAGGCCAAGCCATTCAAGCAGAAGCTAAGACAGAATAATCCTATGTTGCGGCATGTCATGGAGAGAGAAGTAAAGAAGTTATTGGATGCCCATATCATTGTCCCTTTGAGATATTCTAAATGGGTGGCCAATTTGGTCCCAGTAAGGAAGAAAAGTGGAGAAATCAGACTCTGTGTTTATTTTAGAAGCCTATACAAAAGCTCAAAGAAGGACAATTACCCTCTACCAAAGATGGAACACATATTGCAGAGGGTAACTAGTGCATCCAAGATATCAATGATTGATGGCTTCTCCGGCTACAATCAGATATTAGTCCTGCCTAAGGACAGAGAAAAGACAACTTTCACCACTCCTCGGGGCACATTCATGAATGCCAAAATTCCTTTTAGATTGATGAACATAGGAGCAATGTTCCAACGAGCCATGGACATAGATTTCATCGGGAAAAGGGATGAATTTGTGGTCATCTATTTGGATGACATCACGGTCTTCTCCATATCAGATAAAGAGCATTGTTGTCACCTAAGGAGGGTATTCTTAAAATGAAGAAGGTTTGGTCTCTCCTTGAACTCCAAGAAGTCATTGTTTTCCATGAGAGAAGGGAAATTATTGGGGCACATAGTATCAACTGAGGGGGTGAGAGTAGATCCCAGTAGGGTGGAGGCTATTCAGTCCCTGCCACTTCCTAGGTCCGAGAAAGAAGTCCAGCCTTTCTTGGGAAAGATTAATTTTTTAAGAAGGTTTGTTTCAAATTTTGTTGATCTAGTGAAACATATCACAACCATGCTCAGAAAGGGAAACAAAGTAAAGTGGGTTGCTACACCCAGAGAATTATTCATCCAGATTAAGAAAACATTGACTGTGGTACCTGTGCTTATCAGTCCTGATTACTCAAAGGATTTTCTGATTTTTTCTTTTTCCTTTCTTGATACAGTGGCAGCAGTTTTGCTACAGAAGAATGAAGGGTTGGAACAACCCATTTCATTCTTCAGCAAAGCACTGAGAGATGCTAAGATCAGGTATGACGTCATGGAGTAGCAGGCCTATGCCTTGGTGAAAGCTCTCAAAGATATTAGATTTTATGTTCTTCAGTCAAAAAGTATTGCATATGTCCCTTTAGATATTGTGAAGGACATTCTTATTCAACCGGACATAGATGAGAGAAGGAGCAAGTGGATTGCCAAAATCCTTGAGTTTGATCTTGAAATAAAGCCCACCAAGTGGATTAAAGGCGAGGGTTTAGCCAACTTGTTGGATGAATCTAATTGTAAAGTGTTAGGGGTTCACTTCATCAACACTTTCTCATAAATTTAGTAGGCTAAGTTGTCTGATGGCAATCCTCAAGATGATCCTCCATCAGAAGAATGCACTTGGTATGGAGACATTATATATTTTCTGCAAGAGTTAAAGCCTCCTGATGGAATGGGGAAGAGTAAGGAAAGATATTTAAAGCTCAAAGCAATCAGGTATTGCCTTTTAACTAGGTCTTGTATTGGAAAGACCCTCTAGGAATGATTCTGAGATGTCTAGACCCACAGCAGGCCCAAAAGATTATGTTTGAGTTTTATGACAACCTATGTGGGGGACACCATTTCTGGAAAACCACAGCCTACAAAATTCTCAGGGTTGGGTACTACTGGCCCACTTTATTCACTGATGTCTGTAGGAAAATCAGAGCCTGTATCTAATGTCAAAAATTCTCAGGAAAGAAGCAACTCAAATCCTTGCCACTAAAGCCTATAATAGCTTCAGGACCCTTTCAACAATGGGGATTGGAATTCATTGGGGAGATTCATCCCACTTCAAGTGGTCAGCACAGGTGGATCTTAACTGCAACATATTATTTCACCAAATGGATAGAAGTTATCCCCACCAGGAGTGCTTCACACAAAGTGATCATTGGTTTTCTTGAAGATATTATGGCAAGGTTTGGCTGTTTGAACAGAATCGTCACTGAAAGTGATGCATCCTTCAAATCTGAGCCTTTGACCAAGTTCTTTGAGCAGTTTGAGATTTCACTAATTCACTCCACTCCTTATTATCCTCAAGGCAATGGGATGGAAGATTCTTCTAATAAAATCCTAATCAAGCTCATCAAAAGATCGTTAGAAGACAAAGAGAAGGCCTGGGATTCAAAACTCAAATTCACTCTGTGGGATGATCGGGTGATAGCCAAAAGGTCCTTGGGCACCTCCCCTTTCCAACTTGTTTATGGGAAAAAAGTTGTATTTCCCACTCAGTTAGCTCTACCCGTGGAAAAATTATTTCAAGATTATGAAGGGGAGTCAAAAAATATGGTCAGAAGAATTCAACAATTGGTGGAAGTGCAATAGACCAAGGAGAAGGTAATGGACAAAGCCCATGATCATCAGCAGAAGATCAAGCAGGCCTTTGACAGGAAGGTCAGAGAAAAGGAATTTGAGCTGGGAGATCTAGTGCTTAAGTGGAATGTCCCCGGGCAGGAGAGAGGCAAACACAACAAGTTTGAAGCCCTATGGATTGGGCCCTTCAAAATCTCTGAGGTGTTTTCAAACAACACCTAAGGATTGCAGGATTTGAAGGGAGAAGAGGTTTTCAATGGCTCGGTGAATGGGAATTTCCTAAAAAAATGTTTTATTTGAGTCATAAGTGGCTCCTCTGTTTTGTAAATATTATTTTCATATTTGTTTTTGGCTTAATAAATGACCCCATAGCCCAAGAACAAGGCATTGAAGCTGCAAAAAAATTCTTAGAGCCTTGCAGGGAGGACTCTATCCCCCATGGAGCCAAATGTTATCGCATAATCATGTAAGGGGGTATTTTGGTGAAAAGAATGAAAAGAGCGGATTGAAAACCCGACTTATCCTAATTTTGATGCGAAGGCACGCCATTATAAAGGGAAGGCTAATCTAGACGGCCAGAGTTCACGCGCCAAGATCTGTGGCTGAGGTTTGATTCTATACCCCCCTTGTCATTCTGCCTTTAATGAGGGGGGGGG
>JASDQU010244931.1:38105-60856 GCA_032191745.1 Picea mariana
AATGTGCAACAAAAAAAAAAAAATATGTAAGTGGGTTTTACATTTTCCCATCTATTTCAATTTTTGTGAATCATTATGTTATTTATTTATTATTTTATCTTTTCATATGGGTACAACTATATAATATATAGTATAACTTAAACATTCATGCACACATCAAGGTGTAGATGTTTTGTCTTGAGGAAAAAATGTGTAACTTGGAAAGTAATTATAAAATTGGGGTTTTACATGTGCTCATCTACTTCAATCTTTGTTAATCATCATATTCTTTACTTTTATTTTATCTTTTCAAATGGGTAAAACTATATAATATGTACAATAATTTCATTTATGCACAAGTCGAGATGCTTTGTCTTGATGACAAAATGTGTAACTTGGAAAGTAATTATGGAATTGGGCTTCACATGTGCCCATCTACTTAAATATTTGTCAATCATCATGTTCTTTACTTTCATTTTATCTTTTCACATAGGTACAACTATATAATATGTAGTATAACTTGAACATTCATGCACAAGTCAAGATGCATTGTCTTGGGACAAAATGTGTAACTTGGACAGTAATTATGGAATTGGGATTCACATGTGTCCATCTACCTCAATTTCGGTCAATCATCATGTTCTTTACTTTTATTTTATTTTTTCACATGGATACAACTATATAATATGTAGTACAAGTTGAACATTCATGAACAAGTCCAGATTCTTTCTCTTGGGGACAAAATGTGTAACTTGGAAAGTAATTAGGGAATTGGGATTCACATGTGCTCATATACCTCAATTCAATCTTGTTCAATCATCATGTTATTTACTTTTATCTTTTCACATGGGTACAACTATATAATATGTAGTACAACTTGAGCATTTATGCACAAGTAAAGATGCTTTGTCTTGAGGAAAAAATGTGTAATTTGGAAAATAATTGTGGAATTAGGTTTCACATGTGCCCATGTACTTCAATCATTTTATCTTTTCACATGGGTACAACTATATAATATGTAGTGCAACTTGAACATTCATGCACAAGTCAAGATGCTTTGTCTTGAGGAAAAAATGTGTAACTTGGAAAGTAATTATGGAATTGGGTTTCACATGTGCCTATCTACTTCAATCTTTGTGAATCATCATGTTTTTTACTTTTATTTTATATTTTCACATGGGTACAACTATATAATATGTAGTATAACTTGAACATTCATGCACAAGTCCAGATGCTTTGTCTTGAGGATAAACAAGTGATCTAGGTGGATCTAAGAATGCTCAAAATTTGATCATCTCAAATGTTCTAAAAATCGACTTCATTGCATAAAGCTTAGTGATAGATTTCCAACGATGTGAGAATCGCCTCAAATAGAGTTCATATGGAAAATTTATGGCCCTTCAAAGTTTTTTTAAAACATACTCAAAAGGGCAGTGTCATGTGGCACCACTGGAAGGGTGACACGTTGCACATCCATACATATCATACAGTGTTGATGTGGAAAAACCACAAGGAGACACATGGCAGGTAGCATGCTAAATTGGCAGGTCGTACATCCAACTTGGCATATGATATGGCGATCATACAAGTCCAAGGTGGACCAATTGGCATTTGACATGTGGCATGGTTTGCAAAGGTGGACCAATAAGAGGTTTCCACGTGGAGGCCTCCCATTAGCCTTCTATTGTTATTATATTCCAAAAATTATGGTGTGTGACAAGGATCGAACCCTCAACCTCATGCATGCAACTTCAATGACTTACCAATACACCAAGTGATATGACTTGATAGTCATATGGTTCAAAATTTATTTAAGTTCGTTGAATTGTATACTCGGTGAGAAAAGGGTTGATGGATAAGCCGTTGCCCCGTGGTTTATTCGAATTCCATATAAACATACCCAATATTCGTGGGGCTTAACAATTGTCCACCACCAAATATAATTGTGTGTATATATATATATATATATATATATATATATATAGTTGCAATAAAGTGCCAAAGGGGGAGAGGTTTGCAGGTTTCAACCCGTGACCTCCTCCCAAGTGTATTAATTCCTTAACCATTACGCCAAAGGTGCCTTTTGTTACAAAAACTCCAACAAAACTATATTTAAGTTTGTCAATAGTTATGGATGACTGTTAGGGCCCACATCTTATTTAAGTTCGTTCTCAGACCGAGGTAAGGTAGAGAGTATGAAAAAGTACAAAACATGGATATGCATTCTAAGGTTCTTTGAAGTTAATGGCATAGGGTATATAGACTTTGAGTTTTTATTGTAATGCATGCCATAGGTTTCCTTGAAGAAGGTATGGAGTGTTTATACTCATTTTTCTCAGAATTTTGAGATGAATTCAATGTTGCACTCTGTTTTCTAAGTTTGATCAACATATAAAAAAAGACATTGTAAGATCACAAGAATTTGAGCATTAATAAATCGGTCTCTCAATTGGAAGTGGACCCAGGGACATAGCCCAAGTTGGGTGAACTTTGTTAACAAACTTGTGTATGTGTTTTATTATTGTTGTTCTATTTCTCTTAGTTATCTTGCAAGTTATTTATCATTGAAGTGATTTTGGATAGATAAGTGAATTCATATTATCTACAAATAGTCAAAGAGATCATTTATATTTCAAATTAGGTTGGATGTGTATGTGTATTTTATGAAATAAATTAACATCTAAGAATTTTTGGATCAAGTTGGTATCAAAGAAAATATTTTTGACAAATGTTTGCAATTGAATGCTTACAAGGTATATATTCAATCTTGGTAAAGGTAAGATTGCAAGTTATAAGCCATAGATTCAAAGAAGATTTTGTAAGAAAAAGATGGATTTTGAAGGAAAGGAAGGAGAATAAACTCCCATGTGACCCAATGAATTAATGGCTACACTTCGCATGATGTGGGAGATAATAGATGACTTGTATTGAAGAGTTCAAAAGACTGGTGATGGAGAATCTTCGGTAAAAGGAGAAGGAGGAGGTGAAGGTGGTGGGCTTTCAGAACCCTCTTCGCCATCATCATCATCATCATCTATCAATGTGCAAGTGAAAATTCTTCACATAAGAAGAATCCCTCTAAGAAGTCTTCTTGCTCTCATACTCATGATTTTCCTTTATTGAAATTAGATGTAAAGTTTGAATTGTCAATTTATGATGGAGGATTAATGTAGAGAAGTTGGAAAATTGGATCAAGCAAATTGAGGTATATTGTAGGGTTAAAAAGATCGTGGATGACACTGAAAATATACAAATGGATATTTTTCATCTGAGCAGTACAACCTTGATATGGTGGGACAGTAAGACACAAGTTGATCTCGTTCAACAAGGTAAAGTAATTTTTTCCTAGAATGAATTTGTTGTTGTAATAAGAAAACAATTTTATCCATTGTCTTATGTGAAAATGACAATAATGGATTGGAAATATCTAATACAAGGAAAGGGGAAAAATGTTTAGGTATATACACAAGAATTTAAAAAGAAAGCATTATCTTTGGGAATTTTGTTATATTCTCGTGAAACTCTTTTGAAGTATATTGGTGGTATGCATTCATATCTTCAACACACTATATTGATGTTTAACCCTACTAATATTGACGAAGTGTCAGTACAAGATACTCAAACTGAAGCTAGTAAGGGAAAACATGTGCTTGAAGATAAGAAGCCACACAAGTTCGAGAAAAAATTGAAATGAAAATGGAAGGGTAAAAAATTAGCTAAAGTAAAGAAAGTTGAAGAGAAACCTGCATGTCCTCATTGCAAAGGAAGGGACATGAGGAGGCACAGTGTTGGAAACTACATCCATAGTTACGACCAAAGAAGTTCCAGGATAAGGGGAAACAAAAGAATGTTGCGATAGCTCAACAAGATCTGGGATCAGATTCAAGAGATGAATTTAAGATCACATCAATGGGAAGAAAAGGTATATCTACTACTAATTCTAGTTCTTCAGTTCAATCTGCTAAATTGGAAGGTGTTCCTAATCAAAATAAACAAAGTGAGGTTTTCCATGTCAAGGTTATAGTGAAGCATATAAAGATAGATACTTTGTTCGACAGTGGATGTCAAGTTAACTTAATATCTGAAGAAATTGTTAAGAAGCTAGGTTTAAATACCACACCTCATGTAAAACCATATCCATTAGGTTGTGTGTGTGAGGATGCTAAGTTGCAAGTGAAGAAACAGTTTAAAAGCAGATTTGCAATTACTTCCAAGTTCTTTGATGAGGTTGAGTTGCATGTTGTGTCACTTGAGATTTGCGACATAGTCTTGGGTAGTCCATATATATTTGATAGGAAAGTTGTATTCTATCTTGAAGAAAAAAAAATATCACCTTTTCAAGGATGGGATTGAATATATTGTCAGAGATCACTAACATAAAATAAATATTTCTTTAGTGGGCACAAGACAAATGAGGAGAATCGTAAATTCTAGTAAATGTTTTGTTCTCATGGTGGTGACGCGGAAAGAGGAAGATATATCAGATACTTTGTTAGGTTGTGATCCATATGATAAACAAGAATTGGTAAAGATCATTTCTAACAATGATGAGTTATTTCAGGAACCTATAGGGTTGCCTCCTAAGAGGGAGGTTGAACATGAAATTTATTTGCAGTGGGATTCTCGTCTTCCTAACATTGGTATGTATAGGTCATCGGTGATAGAGAATGCAGATATAAAGAAACAAGTTCAGGAATTGCTCGATAAAGGAATCATAAGGTCAAGTTCATCTATGTGTGGATCTCATATTTTATTAGTTCCAAAGAAAGACGATATGTGGAGGACATGTATTGATTTTCGAGCATTGAATAAGATTATGGTAAAGAAATGATATTCTCTTCCTAGAATTGATTATTTATTGGATCAATTAAGGAATGTTGTCTATTTCACTAAGATATATTTGAGAAATGGTTATCATCAGATCAAAATTGCAAAAGGTGATATATGGAAAATTGCTTTCAAGACAAAGCATGGATTGTTCAAATGGTTGGTTATGCCATTTGGTCAATGCAATGCACACGTGAAGTTTATGAGGGTAATGAATGATGTATTTAGTCCTTTTATAGATGATTTTTTTATTCTCTACTTAGATGATATTTTGATCTTTAGTCAAACATGGAAAGATCATATAATGCATCTCAGGAAAGTTTTTGAACTTTTGAAAAAGGATAAGTTGTACCTGGTGTCTAAATGTGATTTTGGACTTCTATGGTATATTTGGGTTATATTGTAGGGAATGGTCAGCTGAAGATAGATCCATCCAAGGTGGAAGTCATCGTAAATTTTCCCAAGCCAAGCACTTTCACAGAAGTCAGGATCTTTTTAGGAGCAATAAAGTATTGGAGGAAATTCATTTCCAAATTCTCTTTCATAGCAGCTCCTCTACATACATTAACAAGTGTGAAAAAAGTATTTGAATGGGGAGTTAAGCAACATAAATCCTTCAATACATTGAAAGAAAATATAATAATCGCACCAGTATTGGCTCTGCCATATTTTCAACAGCCATTTGAGATTCAAACCAATGCGAGTGGATATGCCATGGGAGCAATCTTGATGCAATGAGGTAAACCTATTTGTTATTATTCTGAGACTTTTACTCAAGAAATAATTAACTATCCAACATATGATAAGGAATTGTATACATTGGTACAAAGTATTAAAAAATGGAAGCATCAATTAATGGGAAAGGAGACAATAGTTCACACAGATCATCATCCATTACATTATTTACAATAATATACCAAGCTACAATGGTCATGACATTTCAGGTGGATGGGTTTATTACAACAATTTCATTTGATTATTAAGTATAAGAAAGGTATTCATAATAAGGTTGTAGATGTGTTGTCAAGACCAATAGTTAATGCATCTACAATATTAGAGCATAATTTTTTGGCTCATGAAAGTTATGTTGAACAATATGCTAGAGATTATGATTTTAAAGATGTATATGAAGCATTAACTCATGGCAATCAGCATGAAGAATCAAATTATCATATACAAAATAATGTGTTATATCATCTTGGAGAACTTTGCATACCCAGAGATGAAAAAACAAGTGTAATCAGAGAAGAACATACATCTTTGATTTCTGGTCATTTCGGGGTAGGTAAGATAGTAACATAGTTGAAAAGATATTGTTATTGGCCTTGAATGAATGGGATAGTTTCTAAGTACATAAGAGGGTGTGTTATGTGTGCCACAAGCAAGCCTAGAAACAAAAGATTGGGATTATATATACCACTTTCAGTACCTTCTCAACCATGGGAAAGTGTGTCCATGGATTTTGTAGGGGGCTTGTCAATGTCCAGAACATGTCATTATGGATAGGTTTAGTAAGATGTGTATATTAATTCCATGCAAGAAATAAGTCACAATTGAACCGACAACACATTTGTTCATTTCTAATATTTGGGTTCATTTTGGTATGCCTACATCTATTATATATGATCCATACTCTCAATATTTGGGGAATTTTTGGTCTCATTTATGGGAGTTGATGGACACTAAGTTGAAGAAGAGCACAAATTTTCATCTGCAGACAAATGGACAGACAGAGGTGGTGAAAAAGATGGTGGTACATTTTTTATGAGGATACTGCAGTAAATATCCTAAGCTATGGGATGAACAGTTGCACTATGTATAACATGCCTGTAATCGTGCCATGCCTTCTTCTACTTGAGAACTCCTTTTAAAGTATGTTTGGGGTACTTTCCTAAATCACCTACGGAGTTTTCTTTTCGAGAAGCAAGTAAAGAGGATGAAAAAAATGATGTCGATCAAGCTAAAAGGTTCATTCAAAGGATCCAATAGGTACATAAGGAAGTACAAGAAAAATTGGAGAAAGGCCAAGCCAAGTACAAGGTGAGGCATGATAAACATCAAGTTGATCACCAGTTTCAAGTCATTGATGAAGTATGGTTACATATCAACAAAGATAGAATGAAGGCTAATTTGGTAAAAATCTCAAGACAATATGATATGGTCTAGTTATTGCACAAATTGTAGGTTGGGAAAAGCCCGACCCAACCACCAAATTGTGACAACTTTGAGAGCACCTACCCACTGCCACCTTGACAGGTATTCTCGTCACTTTAGGGATGATAGAATCATCTTAAGGGGGGAATCCCAGTGACCTTTGGGGGGAAGAGATGGAAAGTGAAGAGATGAAGGAAAGCCCCCCTATAGGTCAATATAGAAAATGTGGAAAGGCTTGGGAAAAATTATTGGTGGTAGCTAATGGTTTCCAAGAGATAAGAACACATGCAAAGAATGTTGTGCATGTCTGAGACACAAGAACAAGCAGATCATATATGTATAATGTTAAGTGGACTAGAAAGTTAATATTTTTGTCCCTAATTGCAACAGACAACAACAATGTATATCAACAAAAAGATAAGTGTTAAAGCTTCTAAACAATTGCTAAAATTCCAATGAATGATGCTAGAGATAAGTTAGATAAACACTAGTGATACTCAAGAATGAAAGCACAAGACTTTAGCAATGAAACAAGATTGTAATAAAAAGTGTCTGCAAAGATATTTTGTAGCCTTATGGATGTAGAATTTTTTTTTTTACAACAGTAAATCCAACCACCAAAACTCACAATAATCCACCAAAAATGTGCGCTAGGCTAAGCAGATTAACGTGGAAAACTCTTAGCAACTTTTGACCATTGAAAAGCAAGTTATGAATGAGAAAGTGTTCGAGTTTATGTAGCCCTAATGGTTGTAGAAGAATATTTGTAAAACCAAAAAGAAGTACTTAGGTAAATATGACGTATTAGTGGCTCAATCAAGCATATAGATCAAAGAATTGATTCCAATTTAGACAACCTCCAAATCATGAAATTTCACATTAACTAATGCAATATTTTATTTCTCCAATGCAATTATAGTAGTTCCTTTAGCTATTGGGTTATGGATTCAAGTAAATAAAAAGATAACAATTCTATCTCCTTAGGGGTGTAAACACTCTTACCCCCCAAGGCAAGAAAATGCTAAGCTAGGAGATACTAGGAGGGTGTAAAACCTTTTACTTATCCTAGTAAACCCGCCTACAACAAATAACTTCTAGAAAAAGTTCATAGATAATGGTGGGGTTGTAAATCCTTATAATCCCCAAAAAATCTAGTATATCAAACTTGTAACCAAGCAATGAAGCATCAATATAGATAAATGCTTACCTAGTCCAAGAAATGACAAGATAAACCTCCCTTTACCAAGACAAATCCACCACAAATGCTAAAGAAAATCTCCAAGAGGGGTAGCGCACTACTTCCACCAATAGCATAAAGAAACCAAGACAAGAGAAAAAGAGAGAAGAGTTTGCCCAAGGAGAGTGCAAATTTCAACCAAATACTTCTCACAATGGGAGAGTGTTGGTTACTTCTTGAGTTGACCTAGGTTCTAATATCAAACAGGTTTCCAACAAAACCCTAAAAAATGTTGGCCCTCCTAGTAAACCAGAAGGCAACGCTGCGCACAGGGTGAATAGTGCAGTCTCACCCGAGATAAATTTTATGGGGGACTGCAATACTCATGTGTTTGCAATCTAGTAATGAGTGGGGATTGTGGTTGGGTTTTTTTTCCCTTTTGTATTATCATTGTTAATCATTCATCTGCTTCTATGATTCATTCATCCTTAAACCTATGCATGCATGTTGATGTAACTACTTTAACCATTCATTATTAATCTAATGATCAATAGAAAAGTAAATAATTCATTGACAATCATATAGAACACAAGGTTTACCATGGTTCACCCCCTCCTGGGGCTACATCCACAAAGATCTTGCTTCTCTTCTCTTTTATTTATTCAGCTGCAAAATCTTGCGCTACACACATTACATCTTCAATAATACAATCAAAATGAGGGTAAGTACCCTCTATGAGGCTGACTAGATCACACCAGGATCCTCAACCTGTGACCTAACCCTCAAATACTACCTTATTCCACTCTACCGTAAAATGTATTACAATCAATAGCTTCCCGAAACAACTAACTCTCGATAATTAACTGACCACCCTCAACCTTGACTTCCTAGGTCCTTATTTATACTACTTTATAGGATTATATCCGTTACAATCCTTGTGAAAAAAACTAACCCTATCATGGTTAGGCCTTTCTTCCTGTGCGCCACATTTTTTTTCCTCCTCAATGCTTATTTCCCTTCTTTTATGCATGTTGCTTTCTTTCCACTTGTTGTGCACACTCCAAAAATAGGTCTTTCTCTCCAAAAATGGGCCTGTTCCAAAAATAGATATTTCTCCCAAAAATAGGCTTGTGCCCAAAATATACTCTCTTCACAAAACATGCCTGCACCCAACAGGCCCTGAACACTGACATGTGGCTCGTCTCGAGCCACTCAAGTGCTGCACGCTCCCTATACATCCTTTTCCAAGATATGGAACTTCTCTGCTAAGTTCCTTTCCTTTTCCCTGCATCTGTGTAGCTTTGTATGTTAGTGCCTCGACTATCTGCATTGTTATATGTTCTTGCAACAATGCTGCACTTTCTGAATTTTCTTGCGCTATCCTTGTCCTTTATTCCTCCAGCTGCGCAATTATTTATGTTGCTTGTTCCTGGAGGGGCTCCAACTGGGTTTGTCTTTCTTGCTTATTAATGTGCATTGTTTTTAACTCTATCTACAAGGCCTTCATCTCCTCGCTTCCCTTCAAGTGCTCGATAATACTCATGGTTTTTTGTTGTTGTTTCAACTCTTGTATGGCAGCATTGATTTTCTCCTCTTGTTGGTCCAATTGTTGGACCTTTTCATCCTTTTTCAAAATGGTCCAAATTTGTGCAGTTCTGTCGAATAGTTTTGTGACTTCCATTGCTTCCCTTTCCATATTTTCTATACGGAGTGTGGATTGTTGTTCTCTTTGATATTGAACCTCAAGAGGAGTCGTAGGATTAAATCATACATAATATTTGTATGTGAGACTTTCTACAAAGAAGAAGACTATAAAAATCAAAACATTGTACTTCTTAAGTCCCATTCCTCAACCAATGTTTTGTAGTATTCTTAATATCACCAAATTGCTAATTCCACATAGACCATTGGGTTTGAAATTATTATTTATTTAGGAATTCTTTTGGAAAAAATAAATTATATTTACATTTCTTTTATTGTGCAACAAACTTAACTTTTACATGCATAGAAAAGGATTTTTCCAGGAGAAAATTGGCTCAATTATATTACACATATAATTTGTTTACATCTTTCTTCTCATAAACGAGGATCCATTACAAAGTATACTTCCTATTCCCGATCCATGTTAAAAGTATCAAAATAATGAAGTACTGAAGTTCACAGAAAAATATCTAGTTCAATACTCATGTCTCAAGCTAGACATCATCATACAAAAACTATTTCTCCCAAAATACAAAACATACAAAATCTTATATGCCGAAAATAGAAAACAGTTCCACACACATTGGGGCGAACGGATTCTAATATGTCTCCTAGGTCCTTCGTCTCCATTAGACCAATGATGATAGGATATTGTGCCCTCTGGTTCTTCAAAGTCATGTTTTGAAAGAGTGTCTGCTTCAATATTATAGCTTGTGAAGATGTGTTGAAAGCTAATAGACTGAAAATTCTTTAAAATAACTTTTATTATAGCTTTCCATCCTTCCACTGAACACACCTGCAGTCTACCTTTGTTTAATAGCCAATCAATAACAACTTTGGAATCACCCAACACATGTATGCGATGTAATGACAAGTGATTAGCTAGCATGATAGTGGCCCATGCTCCCAAGAGTTCCGCTCTTGTATTGGTGCATCTGCCGCAATTAAAGGTTCATCTTATGACTGTAGCATCCAAATTTTTTATTACACCCCCTTCACCACACAAGTTTCCATCTCATTGAGCTGTGTCATCGAACCATGCTAATGCAAAATCCTTTTGATGAATGATCAAAATATCTCTCGGAAGTCTATCCTTCAAAAGTGAACTGGTTCTGTTTTGTAAAGCCAAAGTCTTATAAATCATTACTTGTATAGAAGGGTTGGACTCTTCAAAAATTGCTTTGTTTTGTTCAAACCAAATGAACCAACATACAAGAGCTATTATTTGAGTAGGGACTATCTTTTCCACATACCAATTTTTAATGCAATTTGACAGGGTGTTTCCAAACCAACACCTTTTTAAGTTCAAATCTTTTCTTATGATATTCCAAACGGAGATGGCAAAAGGACAGAGCTTAAAGAGATGTAGAATATTTTCTGAATCTTGTTTACAGAGGGGACAACGACCTAGACCTTCCCATCCCCTTTTTTGTAGAGAGTCCCAAGTAAGAATTTTTCCTTCCATTGCCAACCAGATGAATAATTTAATCATTAATTGGATTTTCCACTTCCAGATGGACTGTCTCCAAGTATCCACTTTCGTCATGCTTTTAGTTAAAATTATGCCCCGATAGATTTTTTTTACAGAAGGAGATCAATAATTATCCCCTCATATCCACATTAATTCATCTTCAGAATCTTAGAGGATAGCTTCAGAATCAATAAGCGCCTGCCTAAACTGATCCCATTTAGTCGCAATTTCTCCCGAGAATCCCAAATCACTACTACTCAGCCAGTGGGAGGACAAGAACTGGCAATCTGAATGTTTCCTGGCCTGTGCGAGTGTAATTATATTCCTTTGTTTTAAAGCAAACATAATATTACTAGAGAGGAAAGGGTTTTTTCCCAGCCCCAGAATCTGATCTTTACCCAGAGCGATGAGTTGGCACATCCTTGGATTCCAACTTAACCGGTGTGTAGTTAAGTGAACACCTTTCAATTATCCACTCCAAATTCTAGAGGATGCTTTTTGATGGAAGGAATGAGATATAAGCCAAATTATCACAGTTGAATGTGGGAGATACTTGTCCAGAATAACCCTGTGCCATATGCCCTCGCCCATTAATACTCTCCAAAGCGTGTTCGCGGCCAATGATTTGCTAAAATCAAAGATGTTGTGAATTCTCCAGCCCCCAAATAACTTTGGAAGAGTAATCTCCTCCCAATTGCACAAATGCATTTGATTAGTATCACTTTTTCTTTTCCAAAGAAAATTAAACATCAATTTCCTCAGAGTATTCAAGACCGAACAGGGGACAGCAGCCAGAGACATCCGTAGATAGGTTGACTTTCTAACACAACTTTCAATAGGGTGAAATGTCCTCCTAAGGACATCCATCTATAACACCAATTGTTAATCCTTTTTTCCAACTTTTTTTATTAATCGGCCCCAATCTTCGACACGTTGCACTCCAGTCTTAAGAAAATATCCGAGGTAATTAAAACCCGAATCCAACTCTGAGAATCTAAAAGGAAATAGAGCTTTGTAGGGAATTAAATCATCTTCCTTCAATCCTACTTGAAGGAGTGTAGACTTTGATCCATTTAAATCATACAAATCTCTAAATTTGTATATAATTTACATATAGACAAAGATAATATTTAATGGGCCTAATGATTAAGAACATGTGTTTCCTCCTAAAAAGCCATAAGTTCAAATCTAAAGAAGGTAGGGTATGTATAATAACAAAGGAAATCTCTTGTTATTATTATAAATAATTTAATTTTTTTTAAAATAATTATCACAAATTTAAATAACTAAAAAAATATTGATAATTTGATTTTGACATGATTATAAATTCATATATTATATAATAAACATTTTTTAAAACTTCAATAGATTCATCTTTATTAGCTTTTAGAAAAAGTACTTTTGAAAAAATTAAATAAACAAAACATAAATATAATCTTCAACACAAAACTATTACTTTACATTTATGATACCGGTTAATTAATACATTTATCATATAGTTGTATTAATACATTGATACATTATGTCTATGCCACAAATCATTAAATAATAACAATCAATTAATGGATAAACCCCTTTCATGTGTAAAGTGGAGACGGCCTTCTACCGCGATCTTCGGTGTAGTTGCTTCACTCCACTGCAGTTTGGGACAGTGTACGGCAATAACACCGAGCAACGACATAGAATGTTGGATGTCTTCCAGCTCTTCTAACTCGGAAGACTGAGCAATCATTTAATTTTTATTTATTTTTAATAATAATATGCACATTGTTTTAAAAGCTTTTACATTAATATAAGTATATAATATGCATTATAACTTAAATAATTATTGAGACTTAAAGATGCTCTGTGTTTTGAAAATAAAGTGTTTTGAAAATAAAATGTAAAATGTTTTATTTGATATTATATTTTTTAATTTTTATTTATTTATAATAAAAATATGCACATTGTTTTAAAAACTTTTACATTAATATAAGTATATAATATACATTATAATTTAAATATTTACTTAGAATTAAAAATGCTTTGTGTTTTGAAAATAAAATGTACAATTACAAAGTAAATATAGAATTGGATCTCACATGTAACCATTTATTTTAATCTTAGATGTTTAGATGTTTTTTTTTTCTCTTTTGAGAACAAAATGTGCAACCAAAAAGTAAATATGTAATTGGGTTTCACGTGTCTTTATCTATTTTAATCTTTGTGAATCATCATGCTCTTTAGTTTTTATTTTGTCTTTTCACATAGTTACAACTATATAATACCTATAATTTGAACATTTATGTACAAGCTTTAATGCGGGTGTATTACTTATCGAGCCTCATTCATTGCACAAGTCTGTAAACACTTTGGAGACTTATATTATGTAAGTCGTTGCAGAGTTCACAGGAGGGATTATTGAGGTTTTTCCGTCTGCAAAGAGGGTTCAAGGGTCAGGAGGGTTGGCGAAGGGGAGTTTGGGGGTAGCACAGATTGTTAATGGAAATGAGCCTGAAAGAGTTGCCCGATTAGACAAAAGAAACCGGGTTTAGCACACGGTGAAGGTGTGGAAACCAAAACGAACGAAACGGAAGCTGGTAATAGGAATGGACATTGGTTTAGAAGAGTCCTGCAACTTGGCACTTTGCGCCTTAGTTGGGAGAATGGCTTATTGCTCTCGTTGTGTTTCACCCCTTGACGAGTGGGTGCTTAGCAGTTGGGAACCTTTGCTAGGATATTGTCCTGAGGTGTTTTCACTGCCGAGAGGTTGGACGGGTTTTGTGTTCAAGAGTCCGAAGGATTCATAATTGGTCCTGAATAAGTTTTGGAGTTGTGACGGAGGGAGCATGATGTTAAAAAGGTGGTGCATTAGTTTTAATCCAGTGACAAAATATTTTAGTTTTCGGCATATTTGGGTGCTCCTCCCGAGTCGTCCCTTATAGTTGTGGAACTTAAAAGCTCTAGAGGCGGTTGGGAATTCCATTGGACATTTTATAAATATAGATGAAACAACTTTGAGGTCTCCGGATAAAAGAATGGAAAAGTGCTAGTAGAAGTGGACATACATGTAAGGCTCCTGGAAGTTTTAGAGATTGAGTGGCGAGGTCTTCTGTTTGTACAACGTTTGGACTATTTGGGGCTACCATTTCGTTGTACTATTTGTAGGCGGACTGGTCATTTGAGAAAGGAGTGCCCAAACATATTTGTCTCTTTGGTTGACGATGTTTCATCGAATGAATTGCTTGGTGACAGTGTCACTCGCTGGAGGAAGCACAAGACCCACTGGATTATCCGGGGCTAAGATCTAAGGACAGTCCTATTGCACTGAACACAACTTTTGTAGGTAAGTTGAAACACTATTTCCCTAAGCTTCACTTCTCTTTATCTTCTTGGGAGCTCGAACATTTAAATTCTATCATCTTCCCTAAATAGTGTCTAAGGAAGGTTCTAGATTCTGATAAGACTAAATTCTTAGAACCTGAGCCCACTGCTTTGGGCAGGGACAAAACTCTGAGTTCTTGTGAGGTTTCACCTATCTGTGGGGTTACTGCTAATATAATTAATTTGTCTAGGGCTGAGGCTGTTTCTTTTATTGCTCTAGGTTATAGTGAGTCAGCTCTCAGTGATTCTACTTTGGATAGCTTGATTTCCGATTTAGTTCCTTCACTTAACATGGATTCTAACCCTATTCAATTACCGACCTTTTTGGGCAACCTTCATGTGGATAGTTAGCCAGTCCAAGGGACTTCTAAGGGTAAGCAGCGGAATGGGGTGCATATTGTTACCGACCCTATGTGGTCAAGGGGTTTGGGGTTTGAATTCTCAAGAATTAAAACAAGAAGTGCCCGCAGGAAGGCAAGGGCTAGTATTTCTTTTTCAGATACTTTACCAATTACAAACTATGAACAAGGGGTGCTTAGAGGCATGAAATCCCTGGCAAGGGATAAATCATGATCCTTCTTTCCCTTAACATCAGAGGGGTAGGAGGACCAATGAAACTGGCCTCCCTTCGTAGACTCTTGTCTAAAACTTCTCCAAACATTATTTTCCTACAAGAAACTTTGGTGGCTACAAATAAGGCAAGATTTTTTATGAATAAGATCAGACCCAACTAGATGATCTATGATGTTAGTGCCGTGGGGACTTTTGGTGGAATTATAGCATCTTGGGATCCAATTTTTTTTGTTCTAGATCCTTATCTAAGCAGTGGTGGTATTTTTCTATCAGTAACTTCCTTAATGGACAACAGAAAGATAACTCTATTGAATGTTTACAGGGCATGTTAGGACCGCAAAGATTTATGGTATTCTATGGATGATATAGGTTTATTAGCACATAAAGACATAATTATTGTTGGAGATATTAATTTCACAACTTCTTCTGAGGAGGTCTGGAGGCAATCAACACAAGTTGACTCTCTGGCAAGTTTTTTTAAATCACTATTTTTAAAAAACAGCTTAGTGGATGTTGTCCCGGATGAGGTCATTCCTACGTGGCGGAATGGTAGGTCCAGTGCTGACAATATTGAAAAATGCCTTGATTGGATTTACCTAGCAGAGGATCTCATCGCCTCCGCTTTGAGGTATAGGACCTATGTTGAATACCCATTACTGCAGTCTAATCATGCACTGGTTTTCCTTGAGTTTGGTGTTGGGATTCTGGTAGTTGCATATCCTTTTAAGTTAAATGCAGTATGGATTGGTGATGATTCCTTTGTTTGGATGGTTCGGGATGTTTGGAACAATCCACATATTCTACTTATTATAGGAGCACAAAGGAGACTGGTAGGGAAACTATCTCTTTTAAAAGCTCGAGTTAAATTATGGGCTAAGGAGAAGCACCTCCGGGATCAGTTAGACTTTGTTAATATGGAAGAGGCACTTGTATTCAATTATAAACATTTGACACATGGTACAAGTTATGATACCCCTGTTCAATATTTGTACACACTTGAGGCAGAGAGGAAGAAATTATTGTTGGAGGAGGAATAAAGGTGGCGTCAAAAGAGTAGGGCGATATGGATTAAAAGCGGTGATAAGAATACCAAGTTTTTTCACCGCTTTGCAAGCTATAGAAGGAATAAAAAATACATTTGGGAGATAAAGGATGATACATGGGGCATCCATTCGGGGCAGCAGGCCATCAAGGAAGAAGCAATTAAATACTTCAAGTCTTTCTTTATTGATACATGCCAGAACAATATTGAAGATCAGATCAACTCTGTCAGGTTGTTCGCAAACTTTGTGAGTGAGGATGAAGTACTTACACTAGAAAAGGCGATTTCGAAGGATGAAATATTTGAGATTCTAAGGGGGTTTGCTAAGGACAAAAGTCTCGGTCCGAATGGATGGAATGTTGAATTTTTCTTAAACTTTTTTGAGTTGGTTGGAAAGGATTTGTTAGATATGGTTGAAGAAACAAGAATCAGAGGGGAGGTTATCGATTCGATTAATTCAAATTTTCTTGCTTTGATTCCCAAAGTTAATTGTCCATCTTCATTTAGTGATTTTCGGCCTATTGCACTTTGTAACTTATGTTACAAGATCATTGCTAAATTTATTGCAAAGAGAATCAAGAAAATATTGTCTAGATCACTTTCAAAAGAGCAGTTGGGTTTTCTTAAAGGAAGACAAATACTTGATGCAATCCGTACTACACAGGAAGGTTTACACAGTATTAAAAATAAAAAACTTCAAGCCATAATCCTGAAACTTGATTTAAAAAAGGCCTATGATTGTACCAATTAGGATTTCCTAAGATTAATTCAGCTACAATGTGGCTTTGGGATATCAACAACTAATTAGATTATGGCTTGAGAAACCTCTACAACATATGCACTTTTGATTAATGGACAGGCTTCCAATTTCTTCAAGAGAAGCAGAGAACTTAGACAGGGTTGCCCGCTGCCGCCCCTACTCTTCATCCTGGTTATGGAAGGTCTTAGTATTTATTTAAAGAAAGCACAAGATGATAGAACTCTTGCGGGGATAAAGGTTTCCAGATTGATAAAGGTTCTTCACCTTTTATTTGTTGATGACATCCTTATAATGTCAAGAGCTTCTCTTGCCGAATGGGAGAAAATCCAAGTTATTCTCCATGTATTCTGTCGGGCTTTTGGATTGGTGATAAATTTACAGAAGTGAGTTTTCTTGCATTCAGGAGTCTCCCCATAAAATTTACCGTCTTTAAAAGATTTACTCCTTTTCTCCTGTAAATAGCTTATTGTTGGCTTTAAATATCTGAGGTATATGTTGAAGCTAGATAGTTATAAGACAGAGGATTGGCAATGGCTTATTGACAAGTTCGAGACCAGGATAAATCATTGGTGTAATAGATGGTTCTCCCTGGGGGGGGCACTTTGTTTTAAGAAAAGAGGTTCTAGAGAGCCAACCAGTATACTGGATGACCCTTGCTCATATATCGATTTCGGTTCTCCACAAGATTCACAAGTTGAGTATTTCATTCCTCTGGTTAGGAAACAAAATCAAGCGAATTTATCATGTATGTAGCTGGAAATCCATAATAAAACCCAAACACTATGGAGGATGGGGTCTACAAAATATCTTTGTTTTCTACAGAGCCTTCGCAACAAACACCTTATGGTGAGCTTTGATGAAGCAGAGAATATGGAAAAGGGTGATCAAGGAAAAATATTTTCCGCATTGAACAGTGTTGTCATGGTTGCGATCGATGAAAGTAGTCTAGTCCTTTGGATCACAGTCTTGGAAAAATATTTGAAATACCTTACCAGTTATTCTTCAATGGATGGCATGGAAGACGGGATCGAGAGATTCTATTTTAGTTGGGAAAGATGCTATCTTAGGCCTGGGACATGACTCTTTTTTAACGTAGGAATTGGAAAACAGACTCAACCAAAGGAACATCCATCTCTTATTTCATGAGATCCGGATCTCGTCGAGAGGCACGATAGGAAAAATATGGATTAGCAGTGCTGAGTTGGGTCTGGAGGAGGATCTTGCAGTGGAATGGGATAATTTCAAAAATAATTTGATTGATTTAGGTATCTTTTTAGTGGATAGGCCGAATGAATTAATATGGACAGGAGGTGATATGTCGGGACAAATTTTTGTTAAGAATGTTTATGAAGCCCTCTCAAATAAATTATGGAGATACAAGCTAGGGGGTTGGAGGAGGAAACTGTGGAAATGGGATTGCCCATTGAAGCTAAATATTTTTGTCTCGCTCTTAGCTGAAAACAAAATCTTAACATGGAAAAATTTGTAGAAAAGAGGTTGGAAGGGGCCTAGATTATGTTATTTGTGCAAAGTTAAGAGATAATCAGGTAAACACATATTTGTAAATCGTTCCTTTACTATATCAGTTTGGGAGGAAGTGAAAAAGGATCTAAATCTCACTTATGGTTGGAATGGCACTTCGGTGAATGATTGTTTCCAAAATTGGGCATCTCAGAATTTTTAATTTACAAGCTCTTCCTGCTTATATATGCTGGAACATTTGGTTGGATAGAAATAAGTCAATCTTTGAGGATAAGATACCATCTATGCAAATAATTGTTTATCTTTCTCTAGGAGTTGTGGACAAATTGGGGAAAAAACAAAAAGTTTCTATACCTAGGATTACATCTACAATCCTTCCTATAGATAAAGCTCATGCATGGTTTGATGGGCCTGCTCAACAGAATGGTACTCTTTGTGGTGTTTGTGGTGTCTTAAAGGTAGATGAACATCAAGAGTATAGATGGACTTTAAACTATGGAAGGGGAACAAATTCCAGGGCAGAGGTCATGGGAGCTTGGGCTACTTTGACTCTTTCCTCAAGACTTACAGTTTATGACTTACATGTTTTGGGGGATTCCAAGATTGTCATCGATTGGATTAATCGAAAAGGATCACTTATGGTGGCAAATTTAGATGGTTGGAGGGATAGAATTACTAAACTCGTCTCTCTTTTAAGATATATCTCCTTTGCACACATATATAGGGAAGAAAACAAGGAAGTTGACTGTCTATCAAAAAAGACTTTTTACTTATGCCGAGGGAAAATTGCCTACAGTCAATGGGTAGGAGGCCATGAGGGCCCTACACTCTTTTAAAATGTGTATTGATTATCTATGAGACTTCCTTAGTGCTAGTACATTTTGGGTCTGTTGTTGATTTTCTTTACCCTCTTTGATAGAGAGTACTTTTGGCCATGTTTATAGTACATTTTGTAGTATTGACAAAGAAGAAATCCTTGATAGGTTTAAGGATTATGACTTGATTATAAGACTATCACCTATTTTGGTTCTGCCCATAAAAGGGACGTCTATGCTAGTGATGTACTAATTTTGTAAACATATTATATTATTATCAATATAATGTGGAATTTTCACTGGTAAAAATGTCTCTAGGTTAAAATGTGTAATTTGGAGTAAATATAGAATTGGGTTTCACATGTTCCCATCTACTTCAATCAAGAATAAGCCTATCTTGAGCCTTCTTGGGGGCATAAATACCATGGATGGGTGTCATGACCCAGACCTTGGGGCAAGACAGATGATGGATGTTGCCTTTGGAGGAAAGAGAAGAAACATTTGAGGACCTCACCTATCCCTTACCGGACCATTGACTTTCCTTTGGAGGCTAAATCACTACACTTTTGGGCTTGACGTCTTGTTTGGGGCATAGGGTATTCACTCTATGAACCTATGACATCATGCCTTCTTTCATGGAATATTAAATAATACCCCTAATTTCACTATATATTGGTAAATATATCCTGAAATCCTTTTGTTGAACCCCCCTCCCAATACATACCTGCAATAAAAGAAACTCATAATTTCACTAGATACCCCCTTTTACACCCCCCAATACCTATAAACCCCTTGAGACCCCACACCTCCCCCCCCCCTAATACCTACAATATATTGATTTTATTTTTTACAATTTAAAAACCCCCTTTATGAATGAACGTGATAAGATGCCCTCGCGGTTTGGGGCTAGGGTTTGATGATGGTGGCGAAGTTTGATGATGAATCATCATGATAGATGGAGAAGAGGAGGCCTAGATTGATGAGACATGGCCTTTGGAGGCCTAGTTATCTCTTCAACAACCCAATGACTTCCTTCAAGTGCCAAAACGTCACCCTTTTAGGGCATGCCATCATGTTTCTAGGGTTTCTTTATTTGTAAAATCAAATTATGACTTTTAAAGGGGAAATTTAAGAGAGTCGACTACTAACTTTTCGCCCCTCTTGGGAAAACTTAATTTCTCTCTCTTGAAAGCTATGGTTAATATTTTCCTATTGGAGCTAAGTGGTGCACTATCTCTTGGAGGCTATTCTTTTGCTATGTGGATAAAATTTACTTGGTAAACTAGGGTTTGTCTTACATGCTTCTTGGAATTTGTAAGAAGTTTCTACACATTGTTGGTTCTTTCTTTCTTCAAGTTTTTTATTGACTATAATCCTTGGACAAATATAAGGGCATACACCCTCCACCAAGCTTCATCTGATTTGCTATTTGATCAACCATTTTTCACAAGGTTTCTAGGAGGAGTAAAAGGGCTTTCACCCTCCTACATTTACCTTTGTTGGTTCTACATGCTCTAGGGAATAAAAGGGACTACAACCCTAGAGGTATTGTGTATCCAATTATTGCAACCAAGACTCCATTTACCCAATATATTTAAAGCACTAATCTGAAAATTGCATTGGAGAAATAAAATACTTGCATTGATATGCGTGATTTTGAGAGATATTGAAATTGTTCAAGTTGGAATTTTTTCTTGGTGTCTTAAGATTGCTCAAAACACTAAGGTGTCTAGGTTGGCTTAGTATTTATTTGGTTATAATCAATTAAAATACACAGCCATTAGGGCTACATCAAAACATATTCAAATTCTTACTATAACTTGCTTTTCCACCGTTAAAATTTTCTTGAAAGCTACCATAGTTATCTACTAATTATTGTGTTTCATTTGGGTGGTTTACTTGTGAGTTTTGGTGGTTGGATCTTTCTGTTGTAGAAATATTTTTCTACAGCCAATTGGATGCTCTAATATATCAATGAAAACATCATCAAGAAGCCATCTTTTACCATCAAAGTTTATGCTTAAGTATTGGAACATTATATACTTCTTTAGTACTTCATTGTACAATAATTCTTTCATACTTTGGATGTTTATTTTTGTAGTTAACAACATTTTTCCTTGCTGATATATATTCTTGTTTACTGCTGCAATATAGGAAAACAAGCTTCAATTACTTGTCCATTGGATATTTTGGCTTGTATCTCTTCATTTTGTCTTTTCTCGGGCAAGTATCATACTCTTCTACATGTACACTACACTCTCGAAACCTACCCTTCCCAACAAGGCTCATACCCAATCCATATTCCACTTCTTGCTTTTACCTATAGGGGTACCACCTTCCATTACTCTACTTTCCATCTTATTTCCCCCTAGCGTCACCAAGATTCACTCCTTGTGGTGATTTCCATCATCACTAAAGTGAGGAGAGTGTCCACCTAAGGTGAGAGTGGGTAGATACTCTCATATTTGTCCCAATTTTGTGGATTGGGTTGAGATTTTCCCAACCTACAATCCATGTGATAAAATTTTGGTGTCATTGTCGGCAAAGATTTTAAATATTCTTCTGTGTCGTAATGACACTTTGTCAAGCTTTGATCCCAAATCCTTCACCTCTAGCTTTCCTCGTGACTCCATTGAGGGAAGATACCCTCTCTAGTTTTTATGAACACTAATTTCATATGGCGACTCCATTGAAGTAATATCCCAGATAATGGAACTGTTATAACCCTATGTTTCATTGGAACACCTGGTGATTCTAATCTCTTCTTTCTAGTTGTATTATATTGTAAATAATGTTTTATTCTGCAAATGATTTACAAAAAGAAATAAAAAGAAAAAGAAAAAGAAAAGAAAGAAAATAAAAAATATAAAAAATCAAAAGAGGGTATAAAAATAGAAAAAAGACAAAAGATAAAACCCCTGGAATAAGATTGGCTTGATTCATACTGTCTAACCATGATCAAGTCCTTTAAATTTATGCAGATAGAATAGTGAATAAATTGGGCTAAACAGTTTAATCTTAGCCTAATTAGATATGATAGTGAATAAATTTGGCCAAACAGTCTAAGCTTGGCCAAATGTCTTAGATTAGAGTAACTATTAACCCAACAGTTTAATTTGGGTTAATGTGATAGGTACTTATATTAGGAAATAGGTTAGTATGTTTTTTTTCAATAAAATCTTGTTAAAAGTTGATTAAATGCTTTTGGTTTCAGTTAAAATGATGTATTTTTTACCCCTTGGTGACAAAATAAAGAAAGGGGAGCTAGAAAAGACCCATAAAATGTTTTTATCCTAATTTCGGAGGTGATATGATTGCTTTGACGCCTTGTAGCTAAAAGGCGCGCTAATCTCAGTGGTCGATCAAAGCGCGCTCAGATCTACGATCAACAGTGAATATCAAACCCC